>JAJIYU010015858.1:0-12436 GCA_030144865.1 Tinospora cordifolia | reverse complement strand
TGCTGGATGCCCAATTGGCAGCCTGGATTGGCCACAAGGGAGGCCATGAAGTGATGGCCAAAACCATGGGTTATAAACCATGAACTCCCATGGTTTTGCTGGAAAATATCTACTGAAAATCCAAGAAATTTGGCCAAAAAATCTGAAAAAAAACGCACGAAGAAGTGAAAATGAGGGGGGGCTGGACCCCCTTTGGCGCGTGGGCCGACCAGCCCACTTGGGCCGGCCCACGCGCCTGGCACAGGCACTAGGCGCCCGGGCTGTGCGTCCGGCTCGAGTCCCGCACGGGCGGGCCGGGCGCTCAGCCCAGTGGGGCCTGGGCCGGCCCAGGCCGAGCGCCAGGGTCAGCCCAGGTCCCCCCACTTCTTCTCTTTTTTTTTTATACGTTTTTTTTTCTTTCTACTTATACATATACATATATATATGTATTATATATCAAAATTTTACATTTTTCGTCCTCTACAATTATAAATTGTTTAATTCATCATTTTTCGTCAAAATACCAATGTTATAAATCATTTCATCATTAAATTAATTATTTCCTCCAAAAATCATATTTTTCACCAAAAAATTTCATTTATCATTCTAAAAATCTGATAATTGTTCCAAAAATTCATAAATCAATCCTATAAATTATTTTCCTTAAGAAAACACTTTTTTCTAATATTTCTATGTGTTTTCTCCTTAAAATTTTATTTTCTCGAATTATTTCCATTTCCTTTAATAATTAATCTAAAATTGAGAAAAATTGAGAAAAATCTTGTATTTTCTCATTATAATTCCAGAAAATATATTGAGTACATGAATGTCGGACCCGTCATTCCGATGATAAAAATGCGGGTCGTCACAAATATATACATGATATCTTTGAATTAAAAACCTCATGAACTAATCCAACAATAGAATGACCAAAAAATTCATCATGATATAGTTCATGAATAAAAAATATTATTTTTGGCTAAGTCCACAAATAAACTAGGACAATACTGTACAAATAAATAAAATAGTGAACACATTGAAAATAATGATATTATGGTATGAAAATAAAGAGTCAAAAGTAAATAATAAACATAAAAAACACATTTCATGATGAAAAATAAATTTACTAAAAATATTTATTGATCTAAATTAGATTAACATCTCGGATAGATCCATGAGCAGTGTGGATCTTGAGGGACTTGGACGTCTAGAGAGGTGGAAATGACTTTTGGGTTTTAAATCATTATTTCAATTTAAATAAATCACACATGTATATGTTTGATGATATGATTGAATGACTTGGATGAAAGCATGATAAATAACAAGAAATATCTTTTCTTGTTGTTATTAATCATATGGTTTGAAATGTTATGAAATTTATTTTCAATGTTAAAGCATACTGATTATTCTGGTTGTAAAGTTCACTAAGAAAAGGCTAATAAAGGTCTTGACACGTACCAGGCCAATGACCGGCCATTAGGTGTCATCGTGGGTCTTCCTAACCCAGACTTGGTTTCGGTCGTTTATTTAATTCTTAAGATTGCCACTGCTATCATGATGGTGATAGTAGTGAGATGGGACTGAGAGTTACAAAAGACCTTACTCCCTAGTTTAGGACTGAATAGGGAACCGACCTTATGGTGTTACCTCTGGATGATATCTTTCAAGACAATGGGACACCGAGGAGGAATCCTTTTGGTCTTAATAACAACATAAAATTATCTGTTGTTTGAAACGTTGAATGTTTGGAAGTGTGTGACATATATGTTTATTTAGTTAATATAATGATTTAAATATTTGGTTCACTCCACTAGACTCTATAAGTTTACTCCATTTTTAAAATTTCAGGTCAGTAGTAGTATGGAGCGGCTAGAGACATCTTCACAGTCGATATTTAGTTTCAGTAGTGGTTTCAGTTTTGTTGGGCATGGTGTCCCTATAGATTCATAGTTATTTCCATTTTGTAAGCTGAACAAGAGGTCATGGGGCTCAAACAGTATTTGGTTTGATTGAAGTTTTAGAGAATTATTCCAATGATAGTTAGAGATAATAGTTGAGTTTTCCATGATATGACATTTATATTTTTGTCTGTTGCCCTCGTTTTTACGTGAGTTTGTGACACAGGCACTAGAGAGAGAATTAGTAATGCCCTGTTCCTTGAGTGATCTTGATGAGTCATCTATGTATGATGAACAAATAGTTAATGAACCACTATGATTTAATATTGTATTAATTGACTATGTTGTTATTAATGATGAACAAGCGCAATATCAACATTTGTACCCTCAGAGATGGTCATTGGGAAGCAGGGCGTTACAGTTGAAAAGCATGTTGTGTGACCCTATGTATGATGGATTTCATGTTTTCAAAAGATTTTGTATAAGTTCGTTATTGAATTATGGGATTTTGAGCATGCTAGAAATTGAAAATTTGGTGTTCTATTAATAAATATAATTAAAAACTAATCCACATACCAGCACAGTAAACTAGTAGTTGGTCACTATGGGTGTTTCAAAGATATGGAATATCTACTATTGGAGAATGGAATGACAAGTGTGTCCCTAGTTTCCTAATATAGGATGATGGGTGTGTCCCTAAACTCCTTATGGTATAACATGTGTCACTACTAATTGATTGACATGTTAACATAATGATAACACCAAAGATAATCCTTTTGGTTTGAATGACAACTAAAAAACAATTAAAATGTTTGAATCACCTAATATTTGATAATTATTTTCATGTTCTATATTTGACTTAAATAATGTCTAAGATGTATAGGGTATGATCCACTGGCCTCTTGAACTCACCCAAATTTTTCATTTTATGTAACTAGTGAAGATGCTCATGCTGACGAGTATGGTCAAGTTATTCTTTAGTAGTATTTGGTCTCACTATTGAGATCACCTTAAAAAAATGTTCATTTGGAACACGACCATGGGGCCAAACTTCAATATGGGCCTAGAGAGTTAGTTGTTATTTTATTTTTTAATTTTATCATTTGGAACAGGACCATGGGGCCAAACTTCAATTTATTATTATTAATGTTGCTTTGAACTGATATGTTATCCTGAATTATGAATTGTTAAGGTTATTTTATTTATTTATGTGACGACCCATGTTTTGATACACAAAAATATTCGGGTCCGACATATGTATTTTCTGAAATTTTTAATGGGAATATAAGGATTTACCTCAATTTTCTCAATTTTATATTATTTATTGAAAAAAAATTAGAAAAATGGGAAATAATGCAAATTTGAGGAGAAAATATGTAAACTTAGAAGGAAAATATGTTTTCTTGAGGAAAATAATTTTTGGGATTGATTGTTGGATTTTTAGAATTTTTATGAAATTTTTGGTGTAATTAATAGAATTTTTGAGAAGAAAATGTAATTTTTGGTGAATTTTTCAATTTTAGGAGAAAATAATAAAATAAATGATAGAAATTGATGTACAATGAAAAGTTTAGATGTGAAATAAGGATCAAATAATTTTTAATGATTTTAGAAAAAAAATGCAAGATTTTGAGGTATATATGTATATATATACAAAAGGAGGGAATGTGAAAAGAAAAAGTTAAATAAATAAATAAAATGGGTTGATAGGGGGCTTGGGCCTAGGCACTGGGCCTGGGCGGCCCAGGCCCCTAGCAGGCCTGGCACATGGGCCGGCCCGACTAGGCTGGCTGGCCCATGTGCACCCCAAACCCAAGCCCCCCAATAGGTTGTCTTTTTACCAAATTTTCAGCCAATTCTTATGATTTTCAGCCATGAAACCATGGGATTACCTAGTTTTAAAGCTCATGGTATTGTCATCCCATCCGACCTCATGAAGTGGTCAATGGCTAGTGCCAACTAGGCACCACGCATGGAGACTTGAGAGCCACATGGATGGCCACGTGTCACCCTAATTGCCATGCAAACACCTCCTCCATGCAACAAAACCACCAATGTAGCTAAAAATTTCAGATTTTCAGAAATTTTTTCCATCTTCCAGAGCTTACAACTTCCTTGTTTGACCTCCGTTTTGGGTGTTCTAAGGCTCTATGAAAAGCTTATACTACCATCTACAAAGTCCCACAAGTAGTTTGGCCAATCCTAAAGCCATCTGAAGCATAAAACACCGAGAAAGGGGGCTGCTCGAAAGTTTGAAACCTAGAAAACTGAGAAGAGAGTATCGATCTAAACTTTGAGCTACTTGTTCACCATCCATCCAAGGTCCGTTTTAGACGTTTCATAGCTTGTTGGAAAGGTTGAAACGTCTACTTTAACTTTTCTTTTGTACAAAATAGCAAATAAGCTATATAAATGTGTCAAAAATAGGGACGAAGTGGGCTGCTCACCAACTGTGACAGCAGTTTTTCAGAGAAGTAGTGTTGGAGGCAACTTTGGACCATCGGTTGAAGTGGATAAGAGCATCGGATCAAGCCAAATTTTGGAGTGATTAAAGCTCACTTTGAGGACTGCAAGAAGGTATAAGATTAGAACCATAACCCTTTGTGAATACGATTTGCGATGCTTGTCAATATGCCTTGTTGGTTAGGTTGCGAACTTAGAAAAATTTTCAGAACATCCTCATACACACCATGTTTTGGAGTGATGTTTGAGAGCAAATATGAGTAGGGTCCCTTACTGTTTTGAGTGAGACTTATTTAATTAGGATTCCAGGGCTTAAAGGAATAGCCTCGGATTAGTATTGGGACTTAGGATAGATAAGCACTCAAAAACCATAGGGGATTAAACTATACAATAATCTGTTATATGGACAGAAAAGTAAGGGATTAGTTGACTAACCAAATGAAAGCAAATTGAGTTAAAATTTGGTGTAGAAGTCCCTGGACATGTCAATGGTATGTGTGCCAAATTTCAGGGCATTCTGAAATTGGGAAGTAGGTTAGTTAATCCACTAAGTGACTGCCTGTCACAGGGTATACAGGATTCTTATGATCTCTGTTATCATACCCAGAAACCCTAATAAATGGTATTCAAAAATCACGAAATAAAATTTCAGTGAAATATTAGACAGAATCGATAAAATATAGAATTTTTTATACAAATCCAATGGTTGAATTGATCACAGGAAATTAGAAAAATTCACTGTCAGGGTATGTGCACCCAGAAGTCCCTGTGATTCAACTGAAATTTTTGAGATTAAATTTGATAGTCAAACCTTTGTGTATTGAGCTGAAATTTGGTGGAGTAATTTCTAAGCATGTCTAGTTTATGTCTACCAAATTTCAGAGCAATCTGACATGAATAAGTGGGTCAAATTAGGCAGATAGTCACTGTCTGTCATACAGAACCCGAGAACACATAGTCTCTGGAATCTTAGCTAAAAATACTATCAAATGAAGTCCTAAAATCATGGTTTAAATTATAGGAGAGGTTAAAGGAGTCTAGGACAGATCTGAAAAATTTTATGCAAATCCAATGAACGGATTGCCCGCAGAAAAATTGGAAAAGTTGTTGCGCAGTTAGGGCCTTAAGCTGAAAATGTGGCTAAGTGTTGAGATTTGAAGCTTTGGACCAATTTTGGTCCTTTTGAGCCAATCTTGACCTGAATGGCCTGTATTGACCCAATTCGGGCACAAATTGACCTAAGATGACTAGGATGATCGCATTGACTAGGGTTGACCAGGTTTGACCGATTGACCGAAACGGCTTGAGTCGATCGAAACTGAGTAGGGACAGTGATATTAGATACTGGGCCACTACACGGATAGAACTGAGATTGAGTTTTGATTAATGCAGATTCGATAGGGTATAGCGGGGCTGGGCCGGTTGTCGATGGGACCTCAGTGCACAGGACCCGAGGTGAGTAGTTTGATTCAGGTGTTTCTATGACTTTTGTTCCTTGCATAAACTTGTATGAAATGACATGGTTTGAACGGTTTCACGAGACTTACATACATCTGGTTGATCTTGAGATATGTAGATGTACACGGGTAGTGAGACCAGAGGCTCGAAGTCCGAGCGCAGGGTTAGGGTGTGTGGCTAACAAGCCTAGCTTCTGACCCGCTCGAGTGATGGCACTTGAGGACCGAGCGCAAGGTTAGGGTACTCGAGGGGTACACCTAGCTTACGACCCGCTCAAGTAGCCGATACGTCTGACCTACGACCCGCTCGAGCTATGACCATAGGTTGGGTTTTGTTGAGCTAACCTAGCCTGGATATGTTTTTAATTGGTATAAATTTAAGATGGTTTCATTTGAAATCGTTGCACTATTTATAATTGTTTTCATACTATGTCATGCTTTCAAATGTCACTTCATTTTATTGCTCATGCATACATGCATTGTTTTGGAATATTGCTTATGGTTGGCATTTGATCTTTTTACTCACTGAGCCACGTGAATTTTAGGCTCACTACTCTACTACCATTTCAGGTTCTTCAGTGGCAGACAAGGGAAAAGGCGTAGTGATTGCCTGATTCCTTGACGATTCCTGTCTTAGTTTCTTTTTGGTCTTCTCCTTTTCATTTGAGGTTGGTAATTGTTGTACTAGTCTAAATGGTTAAGTATGTATTTTGGACAAACTATTGTTAATGAAATGCTTCCGTTTTGAATTGTTGCTTACTTTGGCTTTTAATGGTTTCAATTATTCTGATATCGTCCCATCGCATAAGACTTGCAAAAAGGGTTTAACAGCGGTTGGGCGAACTCGTCTTGGTGAGAGGGTTCGTTAAGCCGCTGTGCCGGTCGGGCCGCCCTTGGTTCAGGGAAGGGGTTCCGACAGACTTGGTATCAGAGCCCAGGTTCAAACACAAATAAGTGGAGAATCTAGATGATATTAGAATGATTGCGAAAGTAAGCAAGTCCTCGAATGAGGAAAAGAGGAATAACAATCATAAAATGTATTTGAACATCACCAATAAACTTTTAGAGTCGGGTTTGTTTTGGATATATGAATAACCGGCACTCCAATTTAAACTACAGATAGATATGTCACCTCGGCGAGGTACAGCACCACCTAGGCGAGGCAGACCCCCGCTTGAGCTTAGAGAGCCAACGCCACCGCCACCCCCTCCTGTTCAGCCTGAGCTAGATCCGATACAGAGGCTCGAGGCGGTGATTAGGGCCTCTAATGAGGTTGCGCAGGCCCAGACGGCCTTATTGATGGGGAGGCAAGATCGGTTGGAGGCTGAGAGGTTGAGAGCCGAGCTTATTGTACAGCCTGTAGTGGCACCTACAGCCCTGGCTGAGGATAGACAGAGAGATGAGAGAGCCCACATTCGGCTCCTCAAGAGTTTTATGGATCTGTGCCCTATGACATTTAGGGGCGGCATCAGCTTAGAGACGGCAGAGGACTGGCTGCTTAACATGGAGAAGAATGCCGAGACTCTACGGTTATCGAAGGCAGACCGGGTTCTCTTCTCTACACATATGTTAGAGGGTGAGGCTGCTAGATGGTGGCGATCCATGAGGAGCATTGAGGGTCAGATCGCTACTTGGGCCAGATTTATAGAGTTGTTCCTTGAGGCCTACGTTCCCGAGACTGAGAGGGAACGTAAGAAGGTGGAATTTCTGAGCCTACGGTAGGAGAGCATGACTGTCAGAGAGTACACACACTGGTTCTTACAGCTAGAGGCTTATGCTAGGAGGTTGATAGCTGAGCAGAGCGAAAGAGTCGGATTTTATCGGCAGGGGCTGAGGGTCACTATTGGACAGGCGACTTCTACATCCAGGGCCCAGACTTTAGAGGAGGTCCAGAGAGAGGCCTTACGATATGAGATGGCCGGACTGGATGAGCGACCTGAGGTTTCTATAGTGTCGAGCGGTGCCCCTCAGCCGCATACACAGCAGCAGGCAGCATCCCAGACTCAGCCATCACACAGAGGTGGGTCTGGGGGGTACCAAGGTCGCGGTCGTCAGCAGAGGCAGAGGAAGAAGAGATATAATGAGACTCAGTCGAGCGACACCCCTAGCCAGACCCCCACCCAGGCAGTAGCACTTACAGCCACTCCCATGCAAGCACACCCACCAGCAGAGCAGCAGAGCACATTTACAGGGAGCCGAGGCAGAGGCCGTGGACAGGGATAGACATATCAGGGAGGACAGAGGCCACCACTCACATGCTTTCAGTGTGGACAGGTTGGGCACAAGAAGGCTGAGTGTCCGACTCTTATTGGTGGTCCTAGTTCATCTACTCCAGTTATCAAAGACAGAGCACAGGCCGTCATCCAGCCTGACCCGGATTCGACGAGGACTTTGGTGGAAGGTACCGTCTCACTCTGTGATTCATCTGTTTATATACTGATTGATGTTGGTTCTACCTTGTCCTTCATTTCTGGATGTGCTATGGATAGACTAGGACTTAGACCAGTTAGGGCTTCCACCTGGTTGATGTTGAGTACCGCCGTTGGGGAGCGCATCTACCCCAACATGATTTGCGAGAGGTGTGTGCTTAAGTTGGGGGACCTTGAGACCGTGGTAGACCTCCGAGTATTGGAGTTTCTTGAGTTTGATGCCATACTTGGCATGGACTGGCTAGCTGCATATCATGCATATGTCGATTGCTTTGCCAAGAGGGTTGTGTTCCAGATTCCAGGCCAACCCTCTGTCGTCTTTCAGGGTAGGGCTTCTGACAAGCAGAATACCCAGGGTCGATTAGTGATGCAGCATGAGATTGATACTCTAGCTGGTTTGACGAACATAGATGAGGCACCCGCCCGACCACCTATTGATGAGATCCCCATTGTTAGAGACTTCCCTGACGTGTTCCCTGAGGATCTACCCAGCTTGCCCCCTAAGCGGGAGATCGACTTTATTATCGAGATCATTCCAGGGACACGACCTGTATTGATTCCTCCCTACCGCATGGCGCCTAAGGAGTTACAAGAGTTGAAGGTCCAGTTGGAGGAGTTGTTGAATAAGGGTTTCATCTCTCCTAGTGTGTCACCTTGGGGTGCTCCGGTATTGTTTGTGAAGAAGAAGGACTGGAGTCTCCGCCTATGTATTGACTATCGACAACTAAACAAGGTGACGATCAAGAACAAGTATCCCCTCCCACGTATAGATGACTTATTTGACCAGCTTAGAGGTGCCAAGGTATTTTCAAAGATCGATCTGAGATCTGGGTACCATCAGCTGAGAGTCAGGGAGGAAGACGTGTCAAAGACTGCATTTCACACTAAATATGGGCACTATGAGTTCTTGGTCATGCCGTTCAGTGTGACTAACGCCCCAGCCATGTTTATGGACCTTATGTAGAGAGTATTTCAGCCATACCACGATACATTTGTGATCATCTTCATTAATGACATCTTGATCTATTCGAGATCCCACGAGGAGCATGCCGAGCATCTGAGGATCGCACTGCAGACCTTGATAGAGCATAAGTTGTATGCTAAGTTCAGCAAGTGCGAATTTTGGCTATCAGAGGTCTGATTTTTGGGTCATGTGGTTAGAGCTGAGGGTATATCTGTGGATGCTACTAAGGTCGAGGCAGTTATCAGTTGGCTGAGACCTACCACAGTGACAGAGATTCGTAGCTTCTTGGGTTTAGCATGCTATTATCATCGTTTCGTCCAGAACTTCTCGAGGATTGCAGCTCCGATGACGAAGCTAACCAAGAAGGATACTTATTTTGTATGAACTGATAAGTGCGAAGAGGCCTTTCTTGAGCTTAAGTAGAGGTTGACATCAGCCCCAGTACTAGTGTTGCTAGAGCCCGGCCGAGAGTTGACTATATACACGGATGCATCACGGATGGGCCTGGGCTGTGTATTGATGCAGGATGACAGGGTAGTAGCTTTTGCCTCTCGACAGTTAAAGGATCATGAGAGGAACTACCCTGTCCATGATTTAGAACTAGCAACAGTGGTATTCGCACTTAAGATTTGGCAGCATTACCTTTATGGCGAGCGTTTCACGCTCTATTCGGATCATAAGAGCCTTAGGTATCTGTTCTCATAGAAGGATCTGAATATGAGACAGAGACGATGGATGGAGCTGTTAAAGGACTATGACTTCACTATTGAGTATCACCCGGGAAAGGCTAACGTTGTGGCTGACGCTTTGAATAGGAAACGGGTCGAGACTGCATACATGGCGAGACATATGTCCCATGAGTGGATGATGCTTGATTATGTTTTGATCCTGAGTATCCATGAGTCTACTGAGGCCATAGTCAGTGCATAGATTTCAGCCAAGCCAGTTCAGATTCAGGAGATCACAGAGGGGCAGCCTCGTGATACCGACTATGATATGTTTAGGGCTTGGGCAGGTGACGCGTCTCGAGGAGAGTGGTCACTGGATTCACAGGGTGCACTGAGGTTCAAGGGACGGCTGTGGGTACCGCTAGTCTGAGGCGCAGTGTACTCGAGGAGCTACACCGATCGAGATATGCAGTTCGTCCGGGCACTAATAAGATGTACCAAGATGCTAAGCGAACATATTGGTGGCTCGGGATGAAACGGGACATAGCAGTCTTCGTTCAGAGATGTGACACATGCCAACAGGTCAAGGCTGAGCACCAGAGACCCGATGGATCCTTACAGCCCTTATCTATCCCGGAGTGGAAGTGGGAGCACATCACTATGGACTTCGTCACAGGACTACCCCGTACATAGCGGAGACATGATGCTGTTTGGGTAGTTGTGGACCGTTTGACGAAGTCTGCCCACTTTTTTCCTATGCATACTAAGGATTTAGTGGAGTGATTGAGCCGACTCTATATCAGGGAGATTATGAGGCTCTATGGGGTTCCCCTATCCATTGTGTCTGACAGAGACGCAAGGTTTACGTCTCGATTTTGGCAGGCATTACAGACTCAGTTGGGGACGAGGGTGAGCCTTAGTACCGCATTCCATCCACAGACTGATGGCCAGTCTGAGCGTGTGATCCAAGTTCTTGAGGATATGTTGAGATCTTGTATTTTGGATTTTGGTGGTAGCTGGGAGGATCATTTGGCTCTATGCGAGTTTGCTTATAATGACAGCTACCAATCGAGTATTGGGATGGCGCCGTTTGAGGCGTTATATGGTCGACCATGCAGGTCTCCCGCCTGCTAGGCCGAAACAGGTGATAGAGCAGTCTTAGGCCCTGCCTTCATACAGGAACAGAATGAGAAGATACAGAGGATTAGACAGAATATGAAGGCCGCTCAGGACCGACAGAAGAGTTATGCGGATAACCGTAGAAGGGTTCTTGAGTTTGATGTAGGTGACCATGTCCTCCTCCGCATTTCGCCTCGCAAAGGGCAGACACGTTTCGAGATTTCAGGGAAGCTCGCACCGAGATCTATTGGGCCATTCGAGATCCTTGAGAGGATAGGCCCCGTTGCTTATCAGCTAGCGTCACCGCCACAGTTATCGGGTGTGCATAATCTATTTCATGTTTCTATGTTGAGGAAATATCACCCAGATTCCTCGCATATCATTGATTGGAGACATATTGAGCTGCGGGAGGACTGTACATTTGATGAGATGCCTATGGCTATCATAGACCGAGCCGTGAAGAGGTTGCGCAACAAGGAGATAACGATGGTACGGGTGCGCTGGCAATTCCATGGTGCTGAGCAAGATACATGGGAGACTGAGGATTTTATGATCCGCCACTACCCTGAACTGATGAGTGTTGCTCCTTGACATGAATTGTCTCTATATTACTATACATTTCGAGGACGAAATTTCTTATAAGGAGGGGAGGCTGCGACGACCCATGTTTTGATACACAAAAATATTCGGGTCCGACATATGTATTTTTTGAAATTTTTAATGGGAATATTAGGATTTACCTCAATTTTCTCAATTTTATATTTTTTATTGAAGAAAAATGAGAAAAATGGGAAATAATGCAAATTTGAGGAGAAAATACCTGAAATTAGAAGGAAAATATGTTTTCTTGAGGAAAATAATTTTGGGATTGATTGTTGGATTTTTAGAATTTTTATGAAATTTTTGGTGTAATTAATAAAATTTTTGGGAAGAAAATGTAATTTTTGGTGAATTTTTCAATTTTAGGAGAAAATAATGAAATAAATGATAGAAATTGGTGTACAATGAAAAGTTTAGATGTGAAATAAGGATCAAATAATTTTTGATGATTTTCGAAAAAAATGCAAGATTTTGAGGTATATATGTATATATATACAAAAGGGGGGAATGTGAAGAAAAAAAAAGTTAAATAAATAAATAAAATGGGTTGATAGGGGGCTTGGGCCTGGGCGGCCCAGGCCCCCAGCGGGCCTAGCACATGGGCCGGCCCGACTAGGCTGGTTGGCCCATGTGCACCCCAAACCCAAGCCCCCCAATAGGTTGTCTGTTTACCAAATTTCCAGCCAATTCTTATGATTTTCAGCCATGAAACCATGGGATTACATGGGTTTAAAGCTCATGGTATTGTCATCCCATCCCACCTCATGAAGTGGCCAATGGCTAGTGCCAACTAGGCACCATGCATGGAGACTTGAGAGCCACGTGGATGGCCACGTGTCACCCTAATTGCCATGCAAAC
>JAJIYU010015857.1:0-12435 GCA_030144865.1 Tinospora cordifolia | reverse complement strand
GTTTTTTGTGAGCGGATGGAAGGGGGGGGGGGGGGGGGGGGGGGGGTGGGTTAGTGCATTTTTATCGAACGAGCCAAAATAGTGACGATTGGGTATGGGCGTTTAGCAAAATAAGAGAAAAAAAGTGTGAACCTGTTTTAAAATAAAATAAAATTACTAGAAGATCAAGAAAATAAGAAAATAAACTAAAAAATAAAAATAAAAAATGGAAGAGAGCTTTTCATTCTCTTGATAAGAGGTTGAATTTCAACCTTAGTACCACCTTTACAATGTAAACATCCCTTTATATAGATTTTAGGAATGGGGGTTACATCAATTATAATTACAATATTTAAATAATTTCATTAATTTGAACATAATAAGATTTAGGGATTACAAAATTTTAAATATTAAAGGGTTACGAAGTACTAAATACTAGTGGTTGCAAAGATATTCAAGATAATTATTTATAAGACTTCCCTTTTGAATGCCTTTTATATGAGAATATGTCTCATTAAAACCTTACTAAATAAAATCCAATGGAAAAAAATTTAGAAGGAAAAATAGTACATATTCTTTTGAAGTCTTATACTATTGCTAGGAATGCCTCATTAAAAACCTTACAAGAAAAATCCAATGGGACAAAACTTTAGCTAAGGGAAAATGAAATACCCGAAACCTGAGGAAAAACAATACTATTAAAAAATACAGTACTATAACGTGTATTGTTTTGTCGGTAGACAAAAGAACTTTTGGCGAACATTGTAGCTACAGTAGCATATTGTCATTTTCGTCGTTTTGTGCCTAAAAAATCTATATAACCCCCCTCTCATTTTGAAAACTCATTCTAGCGAAAAGGAAATAATTTTTTTGCTTGCTCTCCTTTCTTTTCTAGGTAGCAAAAATAGTAGTAGGAAAGGGAAAACTCTAATTTTTTGCATAGCAGTAGTAAATGTCTACTTCTGGGCACCTCTTTTGGAGTAATCGGAGGGCTCTACAAAATAAAACAGGTATAATAACTCTGTCTAAGTCTCTATTTAAGATAAGAGATGTCGTCATTCATTTTAGTATGTATTACTATTCACATATATGTTGTTACTGTTCACGAAGTACTATTCACTATTACAATTTAAGTACTATTCACATACATTGTTCACAGATACGTACTGTTCATATGTACGATACTGTACATAGGTACTGTTTATGAATGGTTATTAAATCATAGATCCTGAAGACTGATAGTTGAAGACTTGAAACAAATTGGAATAACAACGTAAAGATTCAAGAGAGTCTACTATTGAGGTGGAAGTGACTTCTCAAACCCCTATTTCACATGTTTAGTTTAATATCATGTTCATACATATTTAATTCAGTTTAATATGCATATTTATGAATGAATAACATGGTTTAAAATTCAAATTTGCATGAATGTCATGATAGTCGATCATAAAACCATATCATACTTCGGTTATGCATATTTAGGTTTAAAACATGATGTTATACTAAGTGTTTGCTTTCATGTTTTGAATGTTTATGAGTTCAACATGTTTATTTTTATTTATCTTTTATGAGTTTTATTTATTTATGATTCATGATTATGAAAATTAATAAAAGATGCCGAGATTAAGAACTACATATTGTCATAGTGAACATGAGGGTCATCGTGGGTGTTCTTTACATGTGATTAGTTCACATGGGTGATGTCCAAAATACTTGGAATATGGGTTAGGCCCTAAGTCTAATAAAACTTGGCATGAGAAATGTATTTTTACTTAAGGGAGGTATTTTGATAAAGAACATCAAGGGTTTTGAAACCCTTTCAGTCAAATTTACAATTGTAAACAAAATATTGTTCAAAACGCCTAATGATTTGCAAGTACTTGAATTTGAAGGTATTATTAATATAAATTAATAATTTGATGGTTTGAAAAAGATTCACTGGGCTATATGTTCACCTTTCTCTCATATTTTTCAGGAAATTGACTTGCGTGAAGACTATGAATATTAGTTAAGTTTTATTTTTGTACAGTAATAGTCTCTCTTTAAGATTGAGTAATGTACTCAACTTTATTAAATTAATAAAGTTTATGAATGTCTTTTATCTCTTATATTATTGCCTTACTAAATTCTTAAATTTGAGTTTTGTACTCTTAAATATCATTAAAGTATGAAATAATTGAAATAGAAAGTTAAGTTGTGTACTTGTAAACTAACACTGGTCTAACCAGCCCTGTGAGTAAGTCCAAATTGAAAGTTTCGGGGTTGGGGTGTTATAGAAAAAGAGTATAGTGCATTAATTAATAATTCTTCTTTATTCTCCTCTTCATAATAACATGTGTAGACTTTCTTTATTGTCATATTTAAAATATCTTGAGTAGTCACATCCAAATCTTGTACTTGACAGAACTTTTACGAATAAGTTTTTAAGATTTTCAATTAATCTTATTTGTTGAATATTAATTCTATCATTTTTTTGAAGCTCATGTGTAAAGAAGAATCTTAGTAAAATATATTTGGTTATGTAATCTTCGATAAATCCTTCTTGTAACTGTTCAATATATGTTGCATTTCTTCATATGATGTTGACAAATAAGCTTTAATAGAAAATAATCCACAATATCCTTGAATATGTTGGATCATATATCTCAACTATGTCATGACTTATTTCATAGATTGTCAAAATCTTATGGTGATTTGAAAAATCTGCTTCATAGATCATTATGACATCGCAATATTACCATAAGTGAAAATAGATCATCTTTGTGACCTTATTTTGTGAGGATCTGATAAAAACTCAATATTTGCATTCTAGCCTACTTTGGTGTTGTTTTGCTTTTCTCAAAAATATAGAATCATATAATTTGTTTCTCGAAGATAGCATAATATGTGCTTAATGTCATTCTAATCTTGTGCAATTTGTTAAGAGTATAAGTACAACAATAATAATAAAATTTAGTACTTCAAGACTAATAAATTTCCATCATGAAGTAAAGCAGTTTTTGTCAACTTCAAATGACCTAATCACCATTTGAGAACTTGATGGATATGCTTTGTCTATCTAAAACTTTATAATAAATTTTTAGTGATGGACAAGAACTTGTAAAATTCTTAATCTACAAGCAGAGATAGAATTTTGTTTTTCCAAGATCTTTTAGGTCAAATTTTTTCAAATTTAATATCTTTTCTATTTCTTTACTATTTCTTACTAGTCATAACATTTAGGTAATATATAATAAGGATATCCACAATAAACACGAATTAATAAATGTAATTATAATATGAACATGTAAATATGATCACTAATAGTGATAAACAAGATTATAGGATCTGCACTTAAATAATTAAGTAATACATGTGACAATATTAAATATTCTAAAATTTATATTTCGAAGTATTTGCTTCAAGCGTGCATTTAAAATCCTTTAGAAATTTAAATCCTTCAGAGATTTTAATCCTTTTGGAATGCTAATCCTTCTATGATTTTTCATATATAACATCATCCATAGATCCAATTTCTTTAAAAATTTTTATAGAATATTCATATGCATCCAACACATTATACACTATCAAGGGTTGAGATAAGAATATTGCTTATTTGGCAATGAGTCTAAATTGTTTATTTTAATGTTGACATTATTCCACAATCAATAGTGTGAGATCCCCATTTTACAAAATATCGATGGACACTTTAGAATATTATAAATATCATGAACGATATTTATTTTCATTCAATATTTCACACATATATTGAATTTATGATATTTTTCACATATAAGACATATTTATATCATTTTATTAGACATTTTATCAAATATATTCTCTTTAGAGAATGTTTAATTTTTTAATATATATTTCTTCAAGAGATATTTATGCCTCAAAATACTCATGTCCCTAATTTAGTCCATTCAATGGAATATTTAATTCTCACTTCATGGGACATATAATTAGAATATTATTTTATTCCTCTTTAGGAAGATTTTGCAAATGTGTTATTTGACTTGATCGGTCAATCACACTTCAAGTGTGTCAAATTTTTACTAATAACTTGTGCATCAGTTAACTGATTTATATTTGTATATGATTGATCTTACGAACTACCAATTGATTTTCGACTTCTCCTTTGAGATTCATGTTCATATAGTCTCATATTGCATTAGCAATTTTATATGTCATTATTTTAAAATTAAATTTTCTCCCACTAATGACAAGAAAATTAATTTATTTAATCATGCAGTTATAGAAACATCATATTGATGTTCCAAAAAAAATTGGCCAATTATGTTAAAATATAAATATATTTGCATCAAATAACCTTTTACTTCCAATCGCAATATATTTCAATTGATTTCGTTTAAAAAAAAAAACAGTTGTTTTTCAAGAACACTTATTTACTAATCTATAAGCTATTCTTCAAGAACAATTATTGTCAATATACTTGTGTGTAACACCTCGACCCCGATTCGTTCCCTGTGGGTTCCCTTGGGCTGCGCTCGCTTAGAATGCGTGCCCATTCGAACTGGGGAAGCCGCCGCCGCATCATTTTCTAAGAGCCGGAGCGCTACTGCATCTATTCTCAAATTCTATTTTCTCTTTCTTTCCATCTTTCGGGTAATAATAAAATCATTTTAAATGGTCATGAATTTTTTTTGAAGTAACTTCTAAGTAAATAAAATGGATAAGTGCAATTTCAAATGAAATAAAAAGATTGAGTTCAAATTTAAACAATTTAAAAATCTCCAAAATAATCCCAAAACATTTAGTCACATGTAAGATGTTTAGAACAAAAGGAAAGAAAACAGGCACATGCCCAGTTCAGTCACATACAAAAATAAATAAATAAAATGCGCAGCAAAGACTATCAACCTCTTCGGTGAGGTTTCAAAATAACTGAGTCATCCGCGATGTCCGTTGAATCGTGCTATCTCAAGAATCACTTGAAAAGAAAAGGGGGTGAGCTCGAGAGCCCAGTGGATCATACCGCACATCACTGGCATTATTCAGACCAAAATACCGAATATGCAAACACTTTCATTACATTAGGGCATTTCAAACACTTCATTATTGTTCGTTGTAGTTAAGACTGAAAGGTTTGTGGCCTCGGTGTCCCCCTCATGGTCCGAGAGTGAATTTGGAGGTACTGCCCGAGGGTCGGTTACCTTTCAGGACCCTGGCGAGGGCCTGAGGTCCGAAGTGACACCCAACTTGCCGCAAGTCTAGTTGAGAACAACCACAATGACACCCTAAGGCCAGTTACTGCACCGGTACGTGGTTTCTTTTGTCTTAATTTAATCTTCTTTAGTTTCACAGATAAAGTTTTCAATCCACCATGACATAACATGCACTAATCTATGCAATTAAAATTATATAAAATCATTCAAGCAATCTATATATCTAGTAAGCACAAAACCGAACATTATGATATCATGACAATCATTCCAAATCAATAATCTTTCAACAATAAATCCTAACATGCTCCTAAATGCACAATTAAAATGAACAATCATCATGTTTAGGATTAAAAATCTAAATAATAATAGAGAATGTAGTAATCACACCCACCTTAATTTTTCTGGAGTCGCTCGCACCTCCACGTTGCCTCAATAATTTTGATCTGAAATAAAAATCAAGATAATTAATTAATTAATTTTTGAGTTCCTCCTATTCACCCAAAATTCCCTATTTTTACTTTACTTTAGATGAATTAGATTTTCAACATCTAGAAATCCCTTAAAGTTTCCTTCAACCCTCAAGTAAATATTTTCTACTTCCATAGGACATTTCTAATCTTCTTATATTTACATTCATATTAAAAGTAATTCTATTACGAACAAAATAAGACTTCTTAATCTACAATCTACGCTAATCTCCTAAAATATTAATTGTTACATAAAATTATTTTCACACCTTCAAATTCTATCCTTTGTATTCATATAAAAATAAATAAATAAAATAACAATAAAAATATTTTGTTTTAACTATGTCCAACTCAAAAAATATAAGATTAATAAACATTTCTTCCCTTTTTTTCTCAAACATCCATGAAAAATTTTCACATAGATCTAAAAATACTAGTTTTAATAAAATTATTGAACGACGCTTCAAAACTTTATATATTAGTTCTAACAAGATTTTTTCTTTCCTTTTTTTATATATATCTCTCAACCATCTATTCAAAATCTATATGCATCAAAATAATATTTCTACTAAAATATTGATTAGGCTTCAAACTTCATGCATCCCTTTTTTTTCTACTGAAGGCTTAGATTACTTAACGTCATTTCACACATCTAAACCCAAAGAGAATATGAAATAAATGAATTTTCAGCCATCAAAATTTTTAGAAATCAACACTATGAACATAAAAATGTAAGAACGTTGAAATCGACTTTTTACCACTGTTAGGTTTTTTCTTGCGTGCGACTCGCGCAACTTTCAGATCTAAATTTCTTCGCGAGGCACGAACCAACAGATGCAAGTACTAGCTGGAGCGTCAAAGATGGTGGACAGCAGCTACACCTCGGCGGATAGCAGCAGTTGGAAAATGCAAAACAGAAGGAGAACAATGAAATCATGCACAAGCCACTCTTCTTCATTGTCCAAACCAAAATTCCAGATCTGATAACACACTGCAGATCTAACAACACATCAAGCACGCACTAGCAATAGCACCAGTAGATTTAGAAATGCACATCACGCACCAGTAATAGCACTAGCAACGACACCACGAGCTGAGGCGTTCTGCACGTTTGTGCAACTCAGATCAAATGGCAGCTGCGCACAAAGCTACCTTCAACAAGTTTGGTCTCTTATTTTTGCTAACCACAAACAACACGAACTGCAAGTAGCTGGACAAACCAAAATCTCGCACCAGCAACTAGATCTGGTAGCTGGACAACGAAGATGCACCAATAAAGTTTGCAAGCACTCATAGCATGAACCAGATTTGAAGTCGCACCAACATGGACTGCAACAGAACACACCACGGTCGGACAGTAGCCCACCATGGTCTGTAGCTTGTTTCTTCACCATGGATTGCAAGCAGTTGGACCACCAAATCGCGCACCAGCAAACAACAAAGACGCACCAGCAGCTGGAAAGATGAAGACGCACCACCAAACACACCTTCTTCTTCGATTCGTCTTCTTCCTCTATTTGTCCAAATCACACAAGCTATTGCGTTTCTTGCAAACAACAAGGACACACCAACAGCTGGAAAGATGAGGACGCACCAACAAACACACCTTCTTCTTCAATTCGTCTTCTTCCTTTGTTTGTCCAGATTTGTAACACCCCAATTTTTCGACCGGACCTTCATTCATGTGTTACCTCACGTGTGGATCGTCGCCTGATGACAATCAAGATGCTACTAGAAAATTTCGTTCTGTTTAAATCTTTTTCTTCTAAATTAAGCACATAATAATTTGCTCTCAAGTCAATGTCTGTGTATATATTTTAAAACAAACAAAAGGTCAAAATAATTTCTCTATGAATTCACCGAATCTCTCAAAACAATGTATAAATAATATGACAGAAATACTGAAAAGCATTTATTTAAACCAAAATCGTTGAACAAGGAAAACCACTAAAAATAAAAACAACCAAAGTTAAACCAATGTAATCACATTAAAATAATCCAGTAAAAGACATAAATTATAACCTCCAAGTCACCTATCCCGGACAACCTCCCCTTGAGGTGCCCATTCAAAGTGTGAGTCTTCTGATGTAAGTTACAATACTCTACGTCCATGTGTACCTAAAAAATAAAGTGGGAGTGAGCTCGAAAGCTCAGTGGATCGATCTTACATATCACATGCATTATATAGACCTAATCCAAAACATTTCACAGACTTTCAAACATTAGGCGTTCAAACATTTATTTGTTTTGGTTGTAGTTTAAGATCGGAAAAGGGTTGAGATGTCTCTCGGTATTCCCTATGATCCAATCAAATCTCAGAGGGTTCCAATAACTGTTTAAAATCAATCGATACTCATATCACAGCTAAAGAGAGCGTACTTATTGCGACGTCATACCGTCTCCCAAAGACTTTGAGCTGTCACAATCAGTTCTGGGTGGAAATACCTATTATCCGCCTTGTAGCTCGACAATCTCAAGCGGTGACATATAGGAGATGCCACCTCAATCCGCTTTAGGCTCGTCAATTGTACCGGTACGTGGATTCTTAATAAACCATCGTCTTATTTTAGTGTTATAGACAAGCATCAATCATGCCACATAATTTCACAATCTACCAAATAATTTTCCAAATTATGCATACCATGCAAAAGTAGTCCGAATAAATAACCAATGCTATGGAATGCAAGTTACATGATAGTCAAAATGAGTATCTAATGCTACCTAATGCATTTCCTCTATTTATGCATGTCATAAAATATTTGTGCATGAAATGAACGAGTTACTATTCAGTCGCATCATCACACAAGCATTCCAACCAATTCAATCAACTTCATAATAAGGTTTCTAATAACCTAGAACTATCCACACAACATTTCAAATCTTAAATTCATATAATACAGATGAGCAAGGAAGTCAAGCCCACTTGGTTTCGCTGATCTTCGGGGCTGCTTGCTTTTCCTCGGGATTCTCTATACGCTAAAATGTACAAATCTGAAATTTAACACCTGATAAAATCATTCTTGAGTTTCATCAATTCCTAAGGTAATTATGGAGTTCAAACATTACTTCCAACTAATTTAGGGTTATCCTAAAATTCTAATTAAAATAATTTCTAAGTCTCCTAAATTTCTTAATTTTTGAAATTAAAACTTTAATTAGATTTTCTAATGCCTTAGTCTTCACAGTAAAAATAATTTATTAATATTACAATAATTTTAATTACGAACAAAATAAGACTTCTAAACATTAATATCACAAGTTTAGTTTCAAAGCTTAAAATTTCATTTCCTCCTTATAAAAATTTCAAGGCTCTCAATAGTTTATTTATTTTTCATATTTTCAACTAGCTAAAATAATTAAATGTTAAAATCTTCAATATTATTTTTCATCTGTGATATAAAAATTATTCCTACTCAAATCGGGATTTTACCCACAAAATCTTTTAAATTAGGTTTCTAAGATTATGAAACTTTCTTTTCGAATTTCTAAATATTTAAAATAAATTAAATCATTTCAGTAATTTATTCTAAACTATCTTTATCTCAAGATAACACAAATAAATAAGTAAAATAATATTAAATTTCCATACCTTTCATAGAAGAATCCAAAACTAGGTCGATCATCGCCGTATTCGCGCGAACAACGTCCAATGATAAATTCCCATAGCAAATGTACTGTTACAATTTTCATTCTTCAAACATCAACCGAAAAATTCATCCTAAGTTCAAGATGAAACCAAGCTTAAATCTAAAAAAATCAAACCTCATCACCAAATTAGTCAATCCATGTTCCTCATTTCCGTTTCCAACAGTTCATGGACCATTTGCATATGTTCATCTTCTTCGTTTCGACTCCAATGCACAAGCTCACAGTTGGAATTTCTCTCCTCTTTCACGTTCAATTAGTCATCCACTTCATCAAACCAAACACACACCAGCTGCCCTAATCAAATAACACACCAACTGAAATTCTAAAATTCTGGTTTATCTCTTTTTTTCTTCACGGTTCAACAACTTACACACACGCATCTCCCAAATCAACAAGCAATTCAGATCGTTCTTCTTCTCTTCTTGTTTGTTTCATCAGCAACGCCCCTGTTTTGATTGTTATCTGCATGGCATTCCTCTTCTTCATTTCATCATCTGGTTCGTCAACACACACCACCCAATTTTTTCTATCTTCGGTCGGCAGCTAGGGAGCAACAGTAGCAGTAAACTATGCTGCTCTGTTTCCATTCCATCAACCGTTACCAACAAGTTTTCTCTTTTTTTTTTCTTTGCTTGTTCATCGTCCACAACAAAGCACCCTACACCTTTCACTGCTGGTTCTTCTTCTTCACTGCTGGCTACAACCTCTCAATCAACAATTTCAATTCAAATGCAGCAGCTTGGATCTTCTTCTCCTTGTTCGGATTGCAGCAGCAGCTGCACGTTCCTCTCGGCCAGCAACCCAGGTGGTCTTGCTGTTTGTCCCAAGCCAGAGCATGCCATCAACTTCCTATCTCCGTGCGGCAGTGGCTGCAACAGCAGCCCACCTCTGTTCCTCCCCTGTTTTCGATTTATCTCATTTTCAACGTAGCAGTAGCAGCAACCCCTGTTCATGCAACCACAAGTTGCAGCTTCATCCTTCCCCGTTTAGCTTCCTCCGTTTCATTCCCCTTCATCTGTCCGGTAGGAACCCCCATAGCAGCAGCGGTACACCTCACCAATTCCCGACAACAACAGCAACAATGGCAACGGCCATGTAACAACCCGAATTTCGTAGTCTATGTACAAACGGAAAAAACTTTTTAAAAATAAAATATACATTTTAAAAATTATTTGATTTATGCTAAAAAAACAAAGAAATAAAATAAAATGTGAGAATTAGATAATTTAAAGAAATTTAAATCAAATATTCATTGATCATAAGATGCTAAATTAACAAAGAGAGAAAAAAATATAGGGATGTAATTAAAGAAAATGAAATGAATGAAATTGTAAGTATTGATATGAATTGAACTTAGTAGAAAAAAAATAATAAAATAAAATAATAAAAATCAAACTTAAGTAATTTTGGCGGAGTTGAGCGAGGGGGGAAGAAAAATACCAAAAACTAGAGAAGTCTCGGTGCTTCAAATGCAGTCGGTGAATCAATAACTCGAGAACTTTTAGGCGAATTCAGGGTCGGTGATTTGGAGAGGTCGAGAACAGCTCGTCATCTATAAATAGGGGTGCTGGCAATGTGATGAGCGCTGGAAACCGAGATTGCCTGATCTGAGTTATCTGTGGAAGTTGTAGACGACGTTAAGTTTAAATGATTTAAACAAAATATGTATATTTTTAATAAAATAATTACGAACAAAATAAGAGTTCTAAATGTTACATGTATAGTTTCAACTAATTTAAGTTATTAAATCTTGAACTCCTAATATTAAATAAAACTATTAATATGTAGAAAAATTATATATATATTTCTAAACCAAATTTAAAAGATTAAGTGAATTAATTTTATTACATCAATTAATCCTTATATTAAATAATTAATAAATACTCTAACAGTAAATTTATTTAAATTTAATTATTATCAGGTAAATATTCCAAACTAATTTTCATAATTGATTTAATTAAATTTTTTTCTAATTTCATTTTATTTTTGCAACTAAAATCAACTGAAAATAAATTCATACTATCTAAAATTTAAAAATCTCCATTGTATCTCAACGTCGTCTTCTTCGCGCGAGCCACGTCAATGACAAAACCTCTGTGTCAAAGATTTCCTTTTGCCCAAACGCATCAACAGCAACTTTCTTCTTTGCGCAACACAACAGCGGTGCACCACCAACAGTTCGTTCTTCATGTTCTAATCACACAAAATTTCCTCTTCTTTGAATCTCATAAAATAATTCCAACAGACCCAACTTTTTCCAAATCACACCCAAAATCCTAAATCACATTCAAACAAATTTCCAACAACTCAACTCCCAAAATCACGAATCAGTTGCTGAAATTGTTTTGTTCTTCACGACCATTTCCCACACACACACCATACATCACGGCAGCCCTCATCTCACAGCCAACCATTGCCTCTCCATCCTCACGGTCCAATAGTAGCAACCATCCAAACACCCTTGCCCCAACTCACAATCAAGTAACAGCAACGCATTCTCGAACTGGAAAAAGATCAAACTAGAAATTGGTTTGTTCAAATCGTAACACCTCCCATCACGGCTCATCTTCTTCTCCTTCTTCGTCCAGCACACCAAACCAAGATCCCCCCTCTATTTGTTTCTCCGATCAGCAGCACAGGGAAGAACCCAGCTCACCGATCATCAGCTGCCCCCGTTTCAAATTCATTCCCTGTCTCATACTCGGCCGGCACCCAAAATTGGATTACACCATTGCAGTCGGTTTCCTCCATCCTCTGTTTTCTACCCCCCCTGCTTCTCATCAAACCACACTACGACCAAACCAGCAGCACGCTCGGTTCAGTAGGTGGCTGGCCTTTGTGCTTCTTCCTCATTTCATTCCCCTTCTCCGTTTGACAATCGTTGCAACGACCGGCAGTAGCTACCATTCTTCATTCCCTGTTCTAGCTTCCTTTTCGTGTGACACTGCTGCAGCTGTCCTTCATCTTCATCGTCTCGCAGCAGCAGCAGCGTCGTCAATAGCAACAGCAACACGAGCAGCAACCGGACCTCCAGCTCAACTCTCGTTCTTCATCTTCCTGCTCAACCAGCAAAATTCCAGATTTTTCTCTTTTCTTTAACGCACCAAATCGGATCCCTCCCCTGATATATTTATATATATAAATTTTTATATATATATATATATATATATATA
>JAJIYU010015856.1:0-12434 GCA_030144865.1 Tinospora cordifolia | reverse complement strand
CCTTTGGTGCTGCGATGGTTTGGGGGGTTGGGGGGGGGGGGGGGGGGGGGGGGGGAGGGGGGGCGGCAGGTATCTAAACAATGAAAATGCAATCACGAATATATATATATATATATATATATACAACCACAACCCAAGCCACAGCCCCACGTCCATACCAAATTAACTTCGACAGAGAAAGGAAGACAGTGAGATGAAACCGATAGGGGGGGGGGGGAAGGTATCTAAACAATGAAAATGCAATCACGAATATATATATATATATATATATCTACAACCACAACCACAACCCAAGCCACAGCCCCACGTCCATACCAGATTAACTTCGACAGAGAAAGGAAGACAGTGAGATGAAACCGATAATATTTCCTCCCTTCCCCTCTTTTTCACAAGTGTTGGTCACGTGTCCCAGCCCCACTCTTTTCCTTGGACGCTTCTTGAAGTATTCCTCCTCTTCCATACGTTAGGGTAGTATTCCTCTTCTCTTCCACCTCCACTTACAATTCCCCATTTTGCTCTTTTAGATTTTAACTTGGAAGTCAAATAAGCATGGCTTTCAGAAGAAAATTGGCTGTTTCGGCCTGTAAAGGAAAAGGAAAATGGCAGCTGAGCTTTAAACAGCAAGCGGCAATGGAAGACTTTAAGAGAGCCGTGTTCCATCCACAAGGAAGACAACCCAATCTCTTACTGGCCCTCGTCAACTCCTTCGCCAATTACGCCTGTGATCCTACTCCTTCTGCCTACTTTTTCCTTCTCAAAACCTTAATCCACGATTCACAATTTGATCAAATACCTCCCCTCCTCCACCGTATTCAATTCTTCGAGAAATTTACTACTCCAGAGCCTTTCTTCGTCCTTCTCATTCGGGCTTACGGCCGTGCCAATAGGCTCCATGACGCTATTGACATCTTCTTCAGAATCCCAAATTTTAGATGCACTACCTCCGCTTCCTCTCTTAACGCTCTGCTCTCCCTTCTCTGCAACCAAAGACAACAAGGGGGCCTTCCAATGGTTTATCAACTCCTACTCAAGTCTCATTCCATGAACATCCGCCTCGACCAATCCACCTTCCGCATACTAATCTCTGCTCTTTGTGACATCAGTAAGTTTGCTTTTGCGATTGACATCTTAAATCTCATGACCCATTATGGCTACCATCCTGATTCAAGCTTCTATTCTATAATACTCGCCGCCATGTGCAAAAGTAGGAATCTTCCTTCTGCTCAAGTTTTCGGTTTCCTCGAAGAAATGCGAAAGGCGGGTTTTTCCCCCGATAACATGGATTACAAAAATGTCATCACTTTTTTGGTTAAGGCAAGTAGAGGCTTAGATGCCTTGGATTTGTTAAACCAGATGAAATTAGATAGAATTAAGCCTGATGTTGTTTGTTACACTATGGTTTTGGATGGGCTAGTGTCTTCCGAACAATTTCAAAAGGCTGAGGATTTGTTTGATGAAATGCTTGTATTAGGTATAGTTCCTGATATTTATACCTACAATGTTTGTATAAATGGCTTTTGCAAGCAAAATAACTACGAAGCAGGTTTTAAGATGCTTGCTTGTATGGAACAATTGGGTTGCCAACCTAATGTGGTTTCGTACAACACACTTATTGGGGCTCTCTGTAGGCTAGGTGAATTGAGGCGAGCAAAGGAGGTTTTAATGAAGATGGGCTCTAAAGGTGTTCAACCTAACTTGCATACATATAGGTTTATGATTGACGGATTTGTTTACGGTGGAGAAATGCTGGAAGCTTGTAAATTGTTGGAGGAGATGTTGCGATTGGGCTTTGTTCCAAGAGCTCTTACTTTCGATGAAATGATAATTAGTTTGTGTAAAAAGGGACTTGCATCCGAAGCACTGCAAGTGCTTGAAGGAATGGTTATGAGAAATATTAATCCTGGGGCTAGGTCTTGGGAAGCATTACTTTCCATGTTTGAGTTTAGTTTTGAAGTGGCCGACTTACCTTATTTGGATGATGTAATAAGCCTTTGTGTCCCTGTCAGTCTTGATGAAAGTAATTGCAGCATGGTGGTTTCTCAATCTTTTTAAAGAGACCCGTTTAACTAAACCTCACACCTATGTCTTTAAGTGGTTTTACTAGGGACATTGTCAGTACTAGTAGGATCTGAACTTGCGCAACAAAAGTGGTGCTAGAGCTGACAGTTCAATCATGGTAGAGCATGCATGAATGTTTATGGGTTGCGGATGGTTCCATGAGATGATAACACCAAGTGGACATATGTTTCAAGGTGGAGCACAGGTGGGTACTTACAATGAACTCCTTGAGAAGATAGTGACCATTTGATTTGATATGGGATTTTGTAATGCTTAATTGTGAATCTGCTATAAAAAGCTAGGATTTAATCCAAGGTGCATGTGTGATTGTGATGAATAGCGGGATATCAATGCAAGGTGGAGATATGTTGAGTTTATGTGGAGCAAATCACTAGTATCCAATTTGACCCCAATATCAAAATGTATACAGGTCTAGGTTTGCCCAACAAAAACTCTCGTCGAAAGATAATTACATTATCTGATTTTCTTTCGTTTACAGAATCAGTTTCTTAGATAGACATATGCATTGCTGCTGGTTGGTAAGATTTATTCAAGTCCACAGCATAATTTTTTCACAACCATAGAACCAGCCCCACTATGTATTGTATGCTCTCGCTTGAAACTCTTTTTCCATTTTTTACAATAAATCATCACCATATACACAAGTGTATGGATGCTTTTAACTTAAAGATGCTGCTTCCACACTTCTTCTTCTTGTAGCCCGAATGTAACAGATGATGGAGACAATAAAGGTGGTTGCAAGACCTCCAATGATTACACCACCTCCAGCAATTGATTTATCCATGGAATGATGCTTCCCTAGCCTCCTATTAGCTGGATGTTTGGCTATTTTGATCTGTTGTCCCCTTGATTCAACTGGGACCTGTTGATCCATGGAACCAGCACTTTCATTGTTGTGCCCCCGACCTTGGCCTTGAGTGATGGAAGCTGTACCAACTTGAGTCTCATGTGCAGTGTTCCCAGTGGAGGGCTGCGGAGAAATGTGATGGGAAGTGCTAAGAGTTTCAAACTGTTTCTTGCCAGGTTTTGGAATTTCTGATCCATCAGTGACATTTGAAAATTGAGGAGTGGTCGGTACCTTTTTGTTTGGCGAAGATGGTAATGAGTGGTTAAGTGAATTAAACTGGTGGATGTGTGGTTTGGTACTACCACCTTGCTTTCCAATAAGCTGCTGTGATGCTGAATTTGGATGAGGGTCCATGAGACTTGGGACCTGGGGCTTGACAAAAGCCCGACTAGTTGTGTTTGTATCACCCATCACAAGGAGAATAATAGCATCAGGCATTAAGAGGAAGCTTAGGAGGAGAAGCCTGGCCATAGCCAAGATGAGAGGCTTGTTTCCACACGAGGCTGATGCAGGCAGGTATCGGGTTGCCACAGCAGGAGGTGCTTTATAAGGAGTGTGGGATGGAGAAGACGTGGACTTGTGGTGGTGTTCGGAAGTTTCTGTTTGATAGATCTTAGGAGCTCTCGGAATAGTTAATGGGGGTTTAGTGGTGTTTGGGTGATTAGTTTTTCTGAGCAGCTGTCTGCTGCTACAGGGAAAAAGGAGGAGTTGCACGTGGATGTTTCAGAATATAAGAAATGAGGGGACAAATCTCTATATTAATTTGTGATTGACTTTTATAAATGCATTTTCTTATTTGGAGACATGATGTATAATCGTTTGGCAGAAATTTGAATAAGAATAAAAGATGAGAGAGTAGCTAAGAAGGTGTTGTGTTTGCAAATAAGATAATAATATTGAACGATGACTTCAAAACTCATAATGTGGAGTAGTTTTTTTTTGTCATCAACAGTTACATTGGGGGTGGTTTCGATCCCTACCCTCTCGTGGGGCAGGGAGATACCTGCACCAGCTGCTCTGAGCAGTTGGGGGTGTAGAGTTGTAGTTCTCCATGAAAATTATGGGCATCCTACTAAACTCTGGTTGCTGCAGCAACAACCCTTTTTTAAATTTTTTATAAATTATATATTATAAATAATTTAAATAAATTGTTAATATAATTGAAAATTTTTTTTATAGTATAACATAATTATTATAAGAAATAATTTAACAAATAAAAAATTTAATGAATTAATAATGGTCGGGGCCTAGATTTGGTGATGTGTCTGGTTTGGAATCTGGAGCCTGGCCTCTAATATGTTGCCTTAACAAGTCAGAGGGGATTGTTTAGCGGCAAGCATGGGAGACATGGAGGCAAGCGGTGGATATATTTATGCATCATTGAGAGGGGGAAAGGTGGCGAATACTGACCATGTTGTCGGTCAAGTTGGTTCATGTCAAAGCAACACAACGCATTACATTTTGTTTTTATTCACCACCCTACCAAAATAAACGCCACCACCTTCTCCGTATACATCAAATCTAATTTTTATTTTTTAAAAAGAAAGTCGGTAAAAATTTTATTGTGTTACTTCTTCATGCATGCACTGCTCGACTCGAAACTACTAGTGCGAAGATAATTACTAATTAACAGCTACACAAGTTGTAATAATTTTCTTCCCCTTCCACCGTCATGTTGTGGTTAATCAGATAGTGGGAGAATGTTACGATCAGTTTATCCTAGTCGGGTTTCAAGGAAAGCCCAATAGAGGAAGAAGGAGAAGGCTTCTGGCAACTCTGACGGATGGACAGAGTTGTTTCTGATTTAAGTCCAAGCAGGTAGTGGCGTAATTTCATACAAGGGAGGAACCAATTGGTTGTATTGTTCCATTGATTGAACTTGTTACATTTCAAGATGTAGGCTGTTGCGTCTGGCTGTTCCATCACATCAATTATATTTAGTCATTGCTTCATTGATTAAATTTACTGTGGCTTTTTTATTTAATTTTATTGCATAATTTATTTGTCTTTCTTTTTCCTTAGAAGAAACAAAACACTTTCTAAAAAAAAAAAAATAGATAACGGATCATAAAAGACTACGAACCCAAGAAGAAAATTATTCTTCCTACTAACAAAATGACACTATGACAGTCTATCCCGACCAGTGAGATCCTATCTGAAAGAGAAAACTATTACACCATTTGAACGCAAACACCTCAGAGCAGGAGAGAGCTCAATGGAGTCCCAAACAATATCGAAATCCTAGAAAAAGATGGAGAAGATCCTATTTGCGTCTGACAAATTGAGAGGGAAATGCAACATACAGTTGTGGGAAAATTCGCCATTGCGTCTTATCCAACATACTAATTTAGGATTGAAGTCATGAACATTGATCAAAAACAGAAAATTTTAGTTTATCCATTACTCAAAAGTTCACATCCATTTTTTTCACTCCTCTGATCTCTCAATAATTAACTCACCTCCTAGTCATGCCAACACACACCCAAAAAGAAAAAAAAAAAAAGAAAAAGAAAAACCACCCTTGCAATAACACAACACTTCATCAATCAGAGCCTCTAGAAAATCCAGTTCCAAAGATCCAAGAAGCTCATCACGCCATGATTTCCACAGTATTGTCCGCCTCATATCAGGAGCTTCTCAATGGCATCCTGCAGTTCAGAAAATAAATAAGTAACACTTTAAATAGTAAAATGCAAACGTTAACAGTCACTAATTATTTATTTAACTGTACCTTGAGTTGTGTTATTTGGGCCTTCAATTGACTGCCCTCATTGCTTGTCACTGAACAAGCAATCACTGGCCTAGTTACGCCACATGCCCGCCCGAGAGCTTGCTTTGAAGGAACAAACACATAGGGAACATTCTGTCACAAAAGATACAGGATTATTTAAGTTCCATAAGCTATATATATCTCTGCAATTCAGAAATAAACTTCCACGGTTGCAATTTGCAAGAATACTATTACTGGCACCATATCTTAAAGACTGTTCACCCAGGTCCCATAAGGGTAGAATAACTTGAATGATAAAACACTGGATCATAATCAAATCTTGGCACTGCATATAACAGCATGATCAGGTCACTCCCAATTATTTTAGGCATGGTATGAAAATTAGACGAAGTTCGTCGAAATTAGCCAAATTAATTAGGTAATTTGGACAATCGAAACGAAATTCACTTGTAATTATAAAATTACAAAATTTCGTCGAAATATCCAAAAAATCGGCGAAGTTCACTTAACATCGAAGTTTTGAAGATTATTGAAGAAAAAAACTGTATTAAAGCCGTGAAAAAGTACATTTTTAATGAAAGAATTTATGTGGTGCACAAAGTTTGTTCTGTATAATTATAGAGATTGCATAAAAAAGTCATTCTCTATAAATGAAAAAAATTTAAGGCGATATATGTATAACTGACGAGTGGCTATCCAAGATAAAGAAGAACAAGTTGTAACTTGAAGAAGAGATGATAGAGAGAAAAGACATAAGAGAAAAATAAGCTAAAAGCCTAGGAGGAAAGACGTTGAGAAAAAAAAGAGAAAGAAAAACCATGGTTTATATTTGCAAGACCATTAGGGTTTGACGATAAAATTTTCTTTGTTTATTTCTTTTTTCTAATAATTTTAGGTTAACACGTGTGATGAGCATAAAATATTGTTAATGTTAAAATACATGTTCAGAACCATTATATGTAAAATATATTTATTATGTTTGTTTTTAGTATTTGTAATAGAAATTGTTCATATTTTAGCGTTTACATAGTATATTTTTAAATTTTTCTAAGTTAATAAATTTTTACAAAAATTCTTTTGAATTTCTCTAACTCTTCGAATTAATTCTAATTTTCAAAGGTCGAAGTTTGGTACAAAGTCGAATTTTTGTTACTTGATTTTAGGTTGGCAGCATGATGGAATCAAAAATGGCACTGCCATTCAATTCTATTCAGGTTCTTGCCTTATATGCTATGACAACATCCTCATATGCTATTAACACTGACAAATTTCTTTGGCATTTTTCCATGAAGTACTCCACAACCCATAGGGCAGGCGACCCGTTATCATTCTTTTACATGGCCAAATTATCCCACAACCTATGTCCCTATTATAAAATTAAGATATAATAGAGCATTTCTATTCAAATACACCAAATTTTCCAAAAAGAAATAATTCAGTTGCAGTAAACTGTCAAAAAAAGGGAATAAAGGAGAAAAAAATTTGCTACAAAACACAAAACTAAAAATGGTTGAAAACTTCAAGGAGCTTAATAGCAAGTTAGCAACACAACAATTCTAATACAACAGCATCAAGTAGAACAAAGGAGACACCAAAGAATGCAAGCCTCAAGCCAACACGATTCACGTCATTATGAATAAAAGTTGTAGTACTGCTTGTAATAGTGGTCCTTATATATTGTTATTAACAATTGAAATATGGTTGAAAGAAAAAATCTCTATTTGATGGGGTTTATTCCTAAATGTATGATGAAGTGTGTTTTCAAGAAAGTATCATTACAAGTTTTTGAGGTCAGTAAAAGGTACACAATAAATATTTGTTCATAAGATAACTCTTTATAAATAAATTACAGCAGAGCTTACAAATTACACTTCAAAGAAGTAAGAAATTGACATCATAACAATAACAAAAAAAAAAATTAATTCCTTCACATTCAACGGTCTAAAATGCAATTTCTATATCTCTAGGAGCAAGCACAAGTGTCAGTACAAAGATAGCAGAAGAAGCAAGGCTTCTAATTAACAGCGTCATAGCATTATCCATTGTAGCATATGTTATAGAAACAATACACATAACAAATCTTGTAGTTAGACATAAAAATCCAAACATGAAGGGAAGTCCATCGCACTTCAGTTGGTAAGAATAAGAGTAGCCAAGGTTCCAATCAAACCTATTTTGACGGTGACAATGGTTAGCGACGGGTAAACATAAAAGGGTACCTTATCTTCGGCGAGTAGCGGAAGATGAAGAAGGATTTCCAACGGTTCTGTATCGGCCGCCATCACAATAAACTCCGATATGCCTCTGTTTAATGTCTTAGTTGTTGGGGAGGGGAAAAACGGAGTAAATACATATTGGGAAAACAAAAGAATAGATGGTTATCGTAGTTAAGAGGAAAAATGAAGGGAGAGTAAACCTTCATTGGCACCCTTCTTAAGTTGTTTGTAGTTAGCAGCTTGCTGAATAAGGTCAAGAATAGTAATGGTTAGCTGAGCATCTGCAAGCGGGTAGGCCTTGGGATTCACTTCTTCCACGGTCTTAAAACGAAGAAAACAACATCAGATAAACAGACTAGAGATTCAGCAGAGACAAATATGAAAGAGAGGGAAAAACAAAAAAGAAGAAAGTACCATCTTCGTCGTTCCTTTGCGAGTTCGACACAGTGAGAAGCGCCTAGGGTTTTACCGGAACCAACTAAAGCCAAGAGGAGGAGCAATGGTGTATCTTTAACATATATATATAGATTCATCTAAGGGTTCCAAGGGTTTAAACATTAACCTAAACCCAAATCAAAGGACAAATGGGCTTAAAAATTTTAATAAGCAACACAAGTAAATGCTTAGGTGGCTCTGATCTGGCAAGAATGTGTTGTTTTATGTCATCAAAACTTACAACTCAGCAAAAACTTTTACAAAACTACCTTAAAATGACATATTGCACAAATGTCCTAAAAATTAAAAATCAATGTTGGTGGGTCTTAACTTGTTTTACGTCCAGTTACCATTTGGTGCTCCAAAACCTAGGAACGGCCAAAAAGAAGAGAGGCTCTTGCTACCAGAACGAAGACTAAGATCATTTTTATTGGAACCTCGTCCCTTCCCAACCTAGAACGAATGAAGACGAACACGAAGATGAAGTTTAAAACATAGATCAAAGACGAAGACGAAGACAAAAAGTTCAACACCGTGAACAGAACGAAGTGGTTTGTATCTTTGGAGGTTGAACTGTGAATAGAGTGAAGTGCAGGGCCAACCGTGAAGCCAATCACAGATTTAAAACAGAACGAAGTGCAGTCCCAAGCCAATGGCAGATCGAAGAGGAAGCTTAAATCGAACGAAGACAAAGACGAAGTTCAATACCATAAACAGAACGAAGTGGTTTGCATCCGTGGAGGTCGAACCATGTATAGAACGAAGTGCAAGGCCAACCGTGAAGCCAATCGCAGATTTACAACAAAACGAAGTGCAGTCCCAAGCCAATCCCAGATGCAGAACCCGTCGAGTGCAACAGATTTAGAACGGCATGGCACCAACTTCTGAACTTGTCGACTGATTTTGTTTCATTAGATTCGAATAGAAGTGGATACTAGTGTTCTTCATGCCACTTAGAATCTGTAGCAATAAAATCCCAAGGCTAAAAATGTCGGATTTGATTGTGAAGGTTAGATTTGATCGAGAAATGGCCTTCTGTGACATACTTTGGAGATTTATCATTCAATCAATAGAAGTCTCATTTCATTAGTAATGCAACACAAATATTATAACCAATGTATGATTATCATGGAACCTGATTCAGTCAAAATAATAAGATTGCTTACTATGTCCCTATAATTCAATTTTTTTTAATAAGACATAATTCATGGAAATCAAATGTAATTTGAAGTCTTGTTATAAAAGTAATGAGTTTGTCAACATGAAAATCAATTTATACCATATATGGTCAAATACTTCATTCTCTTGCTCATGACTAATAACACAAGGTATGCAATTCATAACTTTGGTAATTACGAGTCTACTAGTTGATCTAGCTAAAATCTAACTTAGGCATGGAAAAGTCTTTGGTTAACCCTTTACCAATACTTTTCACAATAGCCTAAGTTTACATTTTGCCTCTTTTCAAGCTCTTAGCATGCAACTACGTAGATCCCAAATTACCATAGACAATATTATGACATATTTTATGCTATTCAAATTTTGGACTAACAATGTATCTTAAATAAGACATATGTACTCGTGTACTTTGAATAAGTTGGATAAGACCATCTATTATAAGTAAGTTTGAATAGGTCAAACAAGCTTATTTTTTTCTAAATAACTTGAGTAAGCTCATCTCAAATGACTTCTTATGCCCTATTTAATTTTATTAGACAAAATTAATGTCATTTTTGTAACTATCTTTATATATAGTTGAGCAATCAACGTTAACTCGTGTAGTTTCATTTGAAATGACATGGATATCATGATCATAATCAAATCTACTAATCTAGTCATATCCGAGATTATATCAAGGTTTTGTATTTTGCCACATTGGCTCAACATATGCCAAGCTCATGGCCTAACACGTATCAAAAACATTGCTGTTGGACTATATTTTCATTAGTAAATAAGTGGCTAACACATGGAAAATGCTCAACATAAGTGTGAAAGCCAAATAACTTGTTGAGTAGCAACCAACTATTGAGTAGAATTTTTGTTAGGAATTCTTTATTTATTTATTTTGACATCAATGGCTCAGGAAGATCAACATGAAGTAGGTACAAAAGTGAATGCACATTAAATATGAGATAAATGACAACAAATCAAGCACGTCATGAGTTACAAGAGCAAATCTAAGCGAATGACTGATCACCCTACAAGCAACAAGGCTGATCTCATGCTTATTCGGATCACAACACCATCATTTAAGGTGCAATTTATATTTGTCATTCCTTTTTGAAAACCCTACACTTTATAAGTATTTGACTTCTCATTTTTTAAGTATGCAACTCATAACTCAATATAAACTTTTAAGCTTTCGGCTTTCTCTTGCTCGTTTCTTACTTAGGCATCGAAAAGTTTGTGGTTGATGCCACATTAATATAGTCCTGACAATATCCCCCTTTTTCTTGTTATTTGCACTTTTCAAGCAGCCAACTTGGGTTGCCAAAAATTAACATTCATTATTATCCTAATATTAGTCAAAATTTGCACCAACAATCACTATTTGCTAAAGTGAGAGATGATACAGAGTTTGTTGTTTGTAGGTAAGTTTATGTTACAACATTACGCTCCACATATTATTTTTAAAAACTACCACTGAAATGTTAAGTGACATGCTGATGTTGGTGCCATTTGTTTCATAGCACATAAAGAGGGCATAGCACAACATATTCTCTCCTTAGAATTTTGGACAACACGTTTATTCCAACATTGTCATTATGATGGCGGTGAACAAATCTGACTAGAATCATTGGAGAGCAGAGCAAGAGAAAGATGCCCTAATGTTAGTTAAGAGGGAATGACTCTTATTTCGTAAGACATAAGCATTAAAGTCATTAAACATTGAGAAAGCATTTCAATGTTGTTGATGCCCCAAAGACATGAAATAATAATGCTACATTATAAGCAAGAAGGTGTTGGCAGCTCAAGAGGCAACATTTTCTACTAGGCATCAGTGTTAAGGGACTACTATTAATGTTGTTGATGCCCCAAAGACTCTTAACTGAGGAATTACTTTTAAATGATAGATGAGAGCAATTTTCTTAACAAAAGCACCTTTGTTTAAATGGATAATGCAGTATAGTTGTTTAGACCATCTAATATAAGATCTTTTTTGTCATGCACAGTTAGAGTTCATAAGCACAGTTAGGTTTGTGTTAAAAAGTGATATATTAATCACGTTTTAATAGTAAATGGTAATTGTTTGAACATTTTTGGATAATAAAAGAAGATGGTACTTTCTAGGCCGAGAGACCTGAGAATAATGGAAAGGGAGCTTGAAATTAGAGTTGATTAGGTTTTGATTTTTAGGAATCTCAGCTTTCGGGTCTTTGTTGTTCTCTTTCTTGGCCCAGGGAGGACTTTGGGCTCTCTTTCTTGGGCCTTTATAAAATCTTGGGAAAATTACATTTCTATACAGTATTTTAAAATATATTACAACAATACCAAATATTTTAATTTTATACAATACTAAAATATTAATTACAAAAACAACAAAAAAAATAAAACAGTCTGCCAGAGAACTACAGTCCGACGAGTTACAGTTCAACCGACAAATAGCAACAGTTTGGTGAACATCACTCTGTCCGGCGAATAGTAATAGTCCGACGAAAACAACTCTGACTGTCCAACAACAACAGTCTGGTTAGCACCACCCTAACCGACCAACACCCCTTCGGCAAGCAACAACAACAATCTTGCGATATAACAGTCTGGCAAGAAACAACAACAATCTAGCGATATAACATTCTGGCAAGCAACACTTTGGTGAACAATGATAATTTTTCTTTTGCAAAGAAACCAAAAAAATCTAATTTATATCTATATAGTATATTATCAGTATATTATTTATATATAATTTGTATATTATACATATATAATACGTATATAATATGTATATTACATGTATATAATATATTATTCGTATATAATATATATATATATTACACTTATATAATATACTCCTAGCGAAAATTCAGCTCTGCGCCGCTAGGCTAATGCTTCACCGTCGTTGTCGTTGCTCCCGTCACCACTGTTGCCACTGCTCGCCTCACAGTCGTCGCCACTGCTCGCCTCACAG
>JAJIYU010015855.1:0-12469 GCA_030144865.1 Tinospora cordifolia | reverse complement strand
TTTCAGTTTTATATTTGACTATTTTCAGGAGTTTAATTCTAATTCTTAATCAATCAAATTTGTAGCTTTAATAAAGTTTAAATTGATAGTAAATTGGGTTTTTAGATAGTTAATTTTTATACGTTCCCTGAGGACGATTTCTGGTATCACCGGTTATTACTATTGTGATCCCGTACACTTGTGGGGTCATCACCAATATTCTTATTTTAGATACCCCTTTTTAGGGTAGAAAGACAATTCTTTTGTTACTTTTCATTGGATGCCACATGCCAAGTATCTCTTAGTTGCGCCTCGCAATCACACACTCCAAGCATGTTAGAAGAACACCCATGGAATCCCTACGAATCACTATGACGGTACATGGTTCTTATATTCACTTTCTTATGTTTAAGATCACATAATCATAAAAGAAATTCAAAATATAAATTTCAGAATTTCAAACAACTAAGGAAGCATAAAAACATTATATGGCATGCTTGAAACTTCAAAGTAAACCTAAGCATGGCATGGTATCATAAATAATTAAAACATAAAAACATACTAAACTAAAATTAAAATATGATCATTCATGCTGAAACTAAAATAAAACATGCTAAAAATCAAAATTTAAACAAGCATGAACATGCTAAAAATTTAAAATAGCAAAGTAGAGGTTTAAGAAATCTCCTCCACCTTAATCCAAGTTTCTTGTTGAATCCGACAGAGGTTCCCCTTATCTACCACTTTAGAACTTCAAAAACTTTCAACCACAAATTAAAGCACTCAAAACAACTCACTAAAATACTGAAATTAAAGCTTCTCACTTGTGAACACAAGACAAGTGAGAAGAGATGTCAAGAAGAGGGCTTAGAACAAGCAAAGAGGGAAGTGTCAACTCTTTGCTTTGGGATGAGAAGAATGATAGCACAAGGGGGTTTATATGGAGTTTCATGAGCACTAGAGGATGGTTTGGGCATGCTCACACTAGGAAACATTTCCATCCCTCCATGGGGACGTTTTGGACTGCATAGATTGAGTGTGCACATAATTTAGAATGTGGGCTTATTTAGTTTCCAATTCCTAGTTTGAACACGAGATATAAGCTTTATTTGATTTCCTATTTATGTGTGAGCACAAAAGGGATTTAGAATACTTATTATTCTTTGTCTAGAAGTCAATCTAGGTGTGATATTGTGAGCAATGCAACTTTCCAATATGTTTTGGTAATTGATTCCTTTTCTTAGGCACACCAAATCAACAAGATTTGGCAATCTTCTATTTTGAATTAGAAACTTCTAATCTTGTTCCTAAGATGTGTAGAAACATTTTTCAGTAAGTTCTATTCTTGGATTAGAAACTTCTAATCTTGTTCCTTGGGTATTTAGAAACATTTTTCAGCAACTTCTATTCTTGAATTAGAAACTTCTAATTTGAATTATTTAGGATATTTTTGGTGTGTAGAACATGGTGTATATGATCACATCATGGTGCGCATGGAATCATTTATTCATAGTTTCTTAATATTAAGTTGGACGTCTCATAGGGGTGGCATACCTGATCATTTTCATGGATCATGGGATCATTCTACATGAATTAAAATAAAGGAAACGTCCCACGGAGCTTAGGGTAAGGTGAGGGTACACATGATAATGGTGTTTCATTCATATGACTTGCACATGCTTGGTGTTGTCATGACTTCATGGGTTCACAAAAATCAAATAAAAATTAATATCTCCTTATTTACAAGGAATTATGATTTATAACCTATAGTTTTGAAATCACATGAACTTAATGCAAATTTTAAGGTATGGTTTGGCCCAAGATGATTTTCCCTCAAAAATTTTCCTTATTTAAGACCCACTAAAGTCACTAGGCAAATAAAAATCCAAATCTTGGTCAATTGTTCGAATTTTTGGATATGTCATTCATTTTGTTATTTCATGTCATTCAGTTTTGTTTCGGATCATTTCGATCTCCTGAAGTACCCTAAATGTCAATTCTTTCGTAATTTGAACCCCTTGAAGGGTGTTTGGCAAATGAAGACTCTATCCTTAACCAATTGTTTTAAGTTTTGGATATGTTGTCTCATTACTTGGTTCACATTACCTTACATCATTTCAAGTTGTTTCGGGTCCCTAGGGGTTACTAAATGAGAGTTCTGGAACATGCTAAATTTAGCGCTTAAATAAACCCGATTTCATTTTGCACCCAAATTCCACTGAATCGATGATAAATTTCATTTGATTGAGTAAAGAGAATTTAGGGTATTACACTAATAATCTATTGACTGAGGCACTAATTAAATGAACTAATCGAGCTACTAATTAAGCTCTCAACTCCTTAAATGAGTCACCTCTTGTCTAACTCTAGAGACTCTGCCCAATAATTCTACTAACTGAGTTCTAACGCCACCCTTCGGGTGTTAGTCTAACATTTTTTCCACGCAAGCTACTAACTGAGCTCTTCCCAGCGAGTTGTAATATCCTGAAAATTTGTATGAAACAGAATAAATAAAGATAAATTGATTTCCTTACAATTATGTGAAAATCATGTTGCGATTTCTTGTGTACCCTAAATGATAAATGAAAGAGAAATAGAAGTGGTAAATCTTATTTAGTGAATTAGATGCCAGTTGCAAGGAAATTAACAAGCTCTACTTTACTTTGATGCATCATACAAGAAATGGAAACACGAGAAAAAAAAAAGAATCAAAGGGAAAATAGAAACCAAGGTGCCCAAACCGTGACCCAAGAAAAGGAACTCGGTCTTGCAAACCAAGACCGCAATACTCCTATGGAGGACCACGGTCCTGCGATTAAAAGAGCCGCAAGACTGTTGTCCTCATGTGGAAGACCACGGTCCTGTGTTTTGTAGAGCCTTAAGACCACGATCTTGAGGAACCAATAACCGTGGTCTCAAATGGTAATTCCCTAACCCTTGTTATGTACAGAAAGAATCGACAAAAGAATTATGCGGATAACCGAAGAAAGATCATTGAGTTTGATGTTGGTGATCATGTACTACTTCGAATTTCTCCTCAAAAAGAGCAAACTCATTTTGGTGTTTCAGGGAAACTCGCTCCGAGATACATTGGACCTTTTGAGATCCTCGAGAGGATAGATCCTGTGGCTTACCGGTTAGCATTGCTGCCTCAGCTAGCGGGAGTACATAATGTATTTCATGTGTCGATGTTGAAAAAATACTATCTCGATCCCTCGTACGGGATTGATTGGAGACATGTTGAGTTGCGAGAGGATTGTTCATATGATGAGGTTCTGGTAGCTATCAATGATCGGGCTGTGAAGAAACTACGGAACAAGGAGATACCGATGGTATGTGTACGTTGACAGTTTCATGGTACCGAGTAGGACACCTGGGAGCGAGAAGACTACATGGCGAGTCATTTTCCTGAAATTATGAGAGTCGCTTCTTGATCTTTTATTATTGTAGTAAATTTCGAGGACAAAATTTGTTTTAAGGAAGGGAGATTGTAACAACCCGTATTTTCAAAAAATTGAGTCCATGGGCTCAACATATATTTTGATGTATTAATTAATGGATTATAAATAAAAATACATGATTTTACGGGTATTGTATAATTTAATGTATGAATTAAATGGTAATATGTGATTTTTAGAAATAAAACTAATTAATGTGGGTATTAAAATAAAAATGATAAATCCAATCATTTAATCAAGTATATATATGTATACATATAGTTATGTATGAATATATAACTGTGTTTGGTTGGATTAATTACAAGAAATAAAATAAATAAAATTTTTACATGTATATATATGTTTATGCATGTATATATATATATATATATATATAGAGAGAGAGAGAGAGAGAGAGAGAGAAAGAGAGAGAGAGATGTATCAATATATATATATATATATATATGTATGCTTGGTTGGAAATGGAAAAAAAGAAATAATAATAATAATGGGATAAATGATGATTTGGATGGATAATTAAGAAAATAAAAAAAATTATTAGTTAATTAAATCATTATCACATGACTTGGAAAGATAATGAAAGAAAATAAATTAATGAAAAATTGATTTAATAACAAGATAATATGTATGAGGTGTATTGGATAAGAGATAAGATAAACATGATGAGTCATGTGGATAAATCAAAATTAAAACATTTATTAATTAACTTGGTAATAATCCAATGACTTGGATGGATAATGAGCCATTATTTTTTACTTTGTTGCCAATGGGACCCACCCTAAATTTGGCTATAAAAAGTCATCTCCTCGTTTCATTATTTGCTCATCCTCACTTGTTCATCCCCTTCCATTCGAATCAAAGAAGGAAAAAAGGAGAGGAAGAAGAGAGAAAGAAGAAAGAAAAAGGAAGAAAAAGAAAAAAAGAAAAGAAAAAGAAAAGAAAAGAAAAACAAGGAAAAAAAAAGAAGGGAAAGAAAAAGAAGTCACGCACTTTGAAAATTCGACATTTCGGGTAAATAATTTTTTTACCTCCTTTTCAATTCTGAATTATTATACAAATAGTGAATTCAATTTTATAATATAGTTTCAATAAATGTATTAATTTAATGCGCGATCCAAAATTTGGGCATATTTTCTCTAGAAATGAAACTATACAATATATATATATATATTATTGTGTTCAGATTTACGAGTAGAATACAGATATATATATTATTTGTACTCTCATTGACCCTAGAAAATTATATGGTAGTTGGAAGTCGACATATAGGGGGTATACCCATTAATACTGAAATTTTAGTCGGTAGGTACTAAAAGTTCCAGAATGAAACTCTGAACTTAATGACACTAAAATTAGGATTTTTGGAGGTCAATGGACATATTAAATTCACGTTTATGCGATTTGAAGATTAATCAATAAAGATAGAAAAATGTATATACGGTAAAAATAATGATAAATAATAGAAAAAATGTTATATAATATTGTATAACATTATAAAATACTTATTAGGGAAATATATAATATAGGAAATAATATTTATGTATTGACCCGCCAAATTTATAAAAATGGCTAGTTATTGTGTACCAAAGGTGGGACACATGTCGACAATACATATTTTAGTATTTTGAGTCAATATTAAAGGCTTAATTGACCTTGTTAACTACGTTGACCTTATCGATTTGACAGGTCGGCAAGGGTTAGGTTTAGATAGAGTTGACTATAGTTGACCAAGTCAATCCTTTAATTGACCAAAGACCATAAAGTTAGAATGCGAGCCAAGTTTTATGTAGATATTAAGAAAGTAAGTTGATCACGTAGGATCAAACATCAGCGGGACGCGACCAGTCACTAGAGGAGCACCGGGAGCTGAGCATCCTTGTGAGTAATGTTTTCTAATTTATCACTTAACGTGTTATTCTATCATAAATGAAATGTTCTTACATACTGAAATGCATTTGATGTGATTTAAATGAAAATGTTCACCAAATATCGAGGTCCGGGTGTAGGTTAGGGTATTGAATGTGGTAGAGCATTGACGAGGAGTGGCTGTCGCATCCGGGGGTGCGGTCGAGCCAGGTCTATCAATTGAGGCTCCCCTAGATTATTTAGTGACCACCTAGCACAGAGTACCTCGAGAGGGGTTCTAAGGGCCCAAATTAGGGTCGTCACCTATACACCTAACCGTCAAGTTTCTCCCGCTCGAGTGAATTTATGTGTTTTCAACATTAAAAGTGTTTTCAAAATGGAAGGTGCACAATTGCATAGTAGATTTAGCATTCATTAACTATTGCATTCATTCGCATTATTATTATTGTGCATTCATACATTGTTTTTCTAGAATACTTGTTCTAAGTTATTTATAGATTAGGTTAAATTACTCACTGAGCCGCTGTGGACAAAATTGGTTCACTACCCTAACATTTCAGGTTTTTCTTCTGCGGATAAGGGGAAGAAGGTGGTTATTGCGTGAAGCGCACCTCGTTTACTTTGGTAGGTTTCCTCACGTGGTCTACTGTTTTGAGAGTTAGTATAATGTATAGGAAGTGAGGAAAATATTGTAGACGTTTTGACTTAGGCATTCCGCTACTACTACATTTAGGACAGTGTATATATAATTAACTTTTGTATAAAAAAAATTTCTACTGTACTTATTTGTTCTAGTTGTTTTCGCATTTATTAAGATTACTCTGATAGTGTTATATATGGTGTTGTGAAAAGGCTTAACAGTGTTTTGGGCAAGCTCAGTTTGGGAATGGGTTTTTCAGAACATTGTGTCGGTCGGTTCGTCCTTCTCCTTAGGGAAGGGGTCCCGACAATGTTGGTATCAGAGCCCAAGGTTTTCCAATTTAAAGAATAACAATTGGTATAAACCTAGGAAACCTTAGAGTAATGGCAGAAGTTAGGAAAATCCTAGAAATGACTTAGAGTAGCATAGCGGAATTATGGAAGAAAACTTTCTAGCTTCTGATTGGCCGGAAGAGGAATCGAGTGAGAGTTGCGATATCATGAGGGAAATTTGACTGTCATTGGGAGTTAGTGAGTTTTAAGATTTAGAACTTGAACTTAGGTGATTAGATAATTACTTGGAGGTAGCTATCTTAATGTACAGTTATCTTTTGTTATAATCACTAAAAGCTGTGGTCTGCTTAATTTGGGAAAATAATGGAAATTGAATGTTTTATGCAGACCACGATGCCTCCTCGACATGGGAGACCGCGTATGATCCCAGAGCCGGTGCCACCACCACCACCTCTGGTTCAGCCTGAGCAGGATCCCATCTAGAGGCTTGAGGCTATGATCGGGCGTCTACTGAGGCTACTCAGGCCCAGACAGCCTTATTGAGAGAGAGATTGGATAGGATTGAGGTTGAGAGACAGAGGGTTGAGCTAGTAGCACCCTCTGTACCAGATGTACCTGAGAGAGTTGTAGACCACGCAGAGGTAGCTCTAGTGAGACAGGGAGATGAGGCTACTCATGATCGCCTTCTGAAGAGGTTTCTAGATTTGAGACCCAAGGAGTTTCATGGGGGTTTAAGTTTAAACGTAGCGGAGAACTAGCTTCGCAACATTGAGAAGAACGCTAAGACGTTGAAGTTGTTGGAGGAGAACCAGGTGTTCTTTGCTACACACATTCCTGAAGATGAGGCTGCGATCTGGTGGAAGGTCACTCAAACTATAGAGGGTCAGATCACTACATGGGCCCGTTTTTGGGAATTATTCTTGATCGCTTATGTTCCTGAGACAGCAAGGGAACACAAGAAGGTGGAGTTTCTGACCCTACGACAGGAGGACATGTCGGTACGGGAGTATACCCACAGATTTCTTCGACTGGAGGCGTATGCACCTGAGTTAGTGGGTAACCCGAGGGAGAGGGCAGGATTCTTCCGTCGAGGGCTGAGGGCCAATATTAGGCAGGCGACATCAACGATTACTGAGGCTACTCTTGAGACCATTCAGAGGCAGGCGCTACAATTCGAGACTAATGGGAGAGATGAGCGCCAGATGGTCCAGATAGTACAGGGTGCCACAGTACAGCCACAGTAGCAGTTACAGCCCCAGTCATTGACTCCAAGAGGTTATCGAGGTGGAGCTCGAGCAGTTAGATACCCGAAGAAGAGGAAGTACTTGGGAGGACAGTTCGGAGGGGAACAGAGTTAGCCATCTTCCTTAGTCCTGATCGCTGCCACCCCAGTTCAAACATATTAGCCAGTGGGACAACCACTGACTTAGTATGGGGCCCGAGGTAGAGGTCAAGAAAGGGGCCGAGATTCAGGACATAGAGATTATGGGCCAATTCAAACATACCAGGTTATACAGGGACGTCGGTTTGTATGTTATCAGTGTGGTCAGCCAAGCCACAGATGATATGAGTGCCCTATGCTTGTTCCAGCTTCCAGTGTACCCACCACTACTGTTACTCGAGGGAAAACACAAGCCATCACACAACCTGATCCAGAGGCTACCACGACTTTGGTAAAAGGTACTATTTCTATTTTAGATTATACCTTATATATGTTGATTGATGCTGGGTCTACCTTATCATTCATCTCTGGACACGCCGTAGACATATTGAGATTTAAACCCTTTAGGTCACCTACCTGGCTCATGTTGAGTACTGCAGTTGAGGAACACATTTACCCTAACCTGATTTGTGGGGGTTGCATGTTGAGGTTGGGTGACTTGGAGACCATTGTTGACCTTCAAGTGTTAGAGTTCCTAGAGTTTGATGCTATACTAGGAATGGACTGGCTAGCCGCATACCATGCACACGTTGATTGTTTTGCCAAGAGGGTTGTATTTCAGATACCAGGGCAACCTGTTATTATATTTCAGGGTAGTGTCTCTAATAGATCAAGAACCAGAGGTAGAATGGCGCTCAGTATGAGATTGATACTCTAGCCAATCTAACCACCATAGATGAGGGACCTTCACGGGTGAGTATTGATGAGATTCCTGTTGTTAGAGATTTTTCTGATGTGTTTCTTGATGATTTACCTGACTTGCCTCCTAAGCGAAAAATCGATTTCATTATTGAGGTTATTCCAGGGACACAGCCCATTTCGATCCCTCCTTATCAAATGGCACCTAAAGAATTATAGGAATTGAAGGTCCAGCTAGAGGAACTGATGAGTAAGGGTTTCATTACCCCTAGTGTTTCACCATGGGGTGCTCTAGTGTTGTTTTTGAAAAAGAAAGATGGGAGCTTCCATTTGTATATCGACTATTGACAGTTGAACAAGGTGACAGTGAAGAATAAGTACCCTCTTCCCCGTATTGACGATTTGTTTGACCAGTTCAGAGGTGCCACTGTGTTATCAAAGATAGATCTAAGATTCGAGTACCATCAGCTGAGGGTCAGGGAGGAAGATGTACCGAAGATGGTTTTTCGGACTCGTTATGGGCAGTATGAGTTCCTAGTCATGCCGTTTGGCATGACAAATGCCCCTCGATGTTCATGGACCTGATGCAGAGAGTGTTTCGTCCCTATCTCGACTCCTTTGTCATTATCTTTATTGATGACATTCTCATTTACTTGAAAACTAGGGAGGAACACGCCGAACATTTGAGGATTGCACTACAGACTCTTTGAGATCACCGTCTATATGCTAAATATAGCAAGTGCGAGTTTTGGTTGACAGAGGTCCGATTTTTAGGCTATGTGGTAGGAGCCGATGGTATTTATGTTGATCTGGGGAAGGTCGAGACTATTATTAGTTGGCTGAGGCCTACCACAGTGACGGAGATCCATAGCTTTCTAGGTTTGGCAGGTTATTATCGCAGATTTGTGCAGAATTTTTCAAGGATTACTGCACCTATGACGAAACTTACCCAGAAGGACGTGCCATTCGTATGGACAAATAAGTGTGAGGAGGCATTTCTTGAGTTGAAGCGTCATTTGACATCTGTGCCAGTACTTGTGTTACCTGAACCCAGCCGTGAGTTGGTGATCTATACAGATGCATGTGGGACAGGCCTTGGGTGTGTGTTGATGCAGGGAGACCGGGTGACTTCCTATGCCTCAAGATAGTTGAAGGTACATGAAAGAAATTACCCTATCCATGATTTAGAGCTGGCAGCAGTGGTGTTTGTGCTCAAGATTTGGCGACACTATCTATATGGTGAGCGTTTTACACTTTATTCAGATCACAAGAGCCTTAAGTACTTGTTTTCTCGGAGAGATTTGAATATGAGGCAGAGGAGATGGATGGAGCTTCTTAAGTATTACAGCTTTACCATTGAGTACCATCCCAAAAAAGCCAATGTGGTGGCCGACACTTTTAGTAAAGTACGGGCGAGACAACTTGTGTGGCTAGACATATGTCTCAAGAGTGGAAGATGATTGATTAGGTGATAGTGATGAGTATCCACGAGACTTCGACCGAAACCAGAGTCAGTGCACATATAAGAACTCAGCCGGTGCTGCTTACTGAGATCATGGAGGTACATCCTCATGACGTTGATTATGTGATATACCAGGAGTGGGCAGACGACACTTCTCGTGTGGAGTGGTCGATTGACAGTGATGGTGCACTGAGGTTTAGGGGACGATTGTGGGTACCAGATGACCCCCACCTGAGACAAGGAGTATTAGCAGAGCTGCATCGCTCGAGGTATACCGTTCATCCAGGCACCAATAAGATGTATCACGATGCTCGACGTACTTATTGGTGGCCGGGGATGAAGCGAGATATTGCAGCCTTTGTGCAGAAATGTGATGCATGCCAGCAGATTAAGGCTGAGCTCTAGAGACCCGATTGTTTACTATAGCCCTTGGCTATTCTTGAGTGGAAATAGGAGCACATTACTATGGATTTTGTAATGGGATTACCCCAGACTCAGCAGAGACACGATACTATTTGGGTTATTGTTGACAGACTGACTAAGTTTGTTCATTTTCTCCCAATTCATACTAGAGATTCATTTGAGAGGCTGAGTCGATTATAAATCCGAGAGATTGTGAGATTACATGGGGTCCCAGTGTCCATTGTGTTTGATAGAGATGTTCAGTTTACGTCCCATTTTTGGCAGAGCTTGTAGAGACAGTTAGGGACAAGAGTAAACTTGAGCACAGCTTTCCATCTATTGACTGATGGTCAGACAGAGAGCGTGATCTAGACGCTAGAGGATATGCTCCGTGCATGCATTCTTGATTTTGGTGGTAGCTTGGAGGATCATTTAGCATTACGTGAGTTTGCTTATAATAAAAAAGCTACCAGGCAAGTATCGACATGGCACCATTCGAGGCATTATATGGTCGACCTTGTCGATCGCCAACTTATGGGCCGAGGTTGGTGACATAACAATTTTGGGCCCTACTTTTGTACAGGAGCGGACTGAGAAAATCCAACAGATCTGTCAGAACATGAAGGCAGCTCAGGATCGACAAAAGAGTTATGCGGATAACTGGAGAAAGATCCTTGAGTTTGATGGTGGTGATCATGTACTATGTCGGATTTCTCCTCGGAAGGGGTAGACTCATTTTGGTGTTTCAGGGAAAAACGCTCCAAGATACATTGGACCTTTTGAGATCTTTGAGAGGATAGGTCTTGTGGCTTATCGGTTAACATTGCCGCCTTAGCTAGCGGGAGTACATAATGTATTTCATGTGTCGATGTTGAGAAAGTACTATCCCGATCCCTCGCATGGGATTGATTGGAGACATGTTGAGTTGCGAGAGGATTGTTCATATCATGAGGTTCCGGTAGCTATCACTGATCGGGCTATGAAGAAACTATGGAGCAAGGAGATACCGATAGTACGTGTACATTGGCAATTTCATGGTACCGAGCAGGACACCTGGGAGCGAGAAGACTACGTGGCGAGTCATTTTCCTGAAATTATGAGAGTCGCTTCTTGATTTTTTATTATTGTAGTAAATTTCGAGGACGAAATTTGTTTTAAGGAAGGGAGATTGTAACGACCCGTATTTTCAAGAAATTGAGTCTATGGGCTCAACATGTATTTTAATGTATTAATTAATGGATTATAAATAAAAATGCATGATTTTACTGGTATTGTATAATTTAATGTATGAATTAAATGGTAATATGTGATTTTTGAAAATAAAATTAATTATTGTGGGTATTAAAATGAAAATGATAAATCCAATCATTTAATCAAGTATATATATGTATACATATAGTTATGTATAAATATATAACTGTGTTTGGTTGGATTAATCAAAAGAAATAGAATAAATAAAATTTTTACATGTATATATATGTTTATGCATGTATATATATATATATATGTGTGTGTGTGTGTGTGTGTGTATGTGTGTGTGTGTGTGTGTGTGTGTGTGTAGAGAGAGAGAGAGAGAGAGAGAGATAGAGAGATATGTATAAATATATATGATGATGATATAATACATATATATATATATATATGTGTGTGTGTGTGTATGTGTGTGTGTGTGTGTGTGTGTGTGTGTGTGTGCTTGGTTGGAAATGGAAAAAAAAAAGAAATAATAATAATAATGGGATAAATGATGATTTGGATGGATAATTAAGAAAATAAAAAAAATTATTAGTTAATTAAATCATTATCACATGACTTGGAAAGATAATGAAAGAAAATAAATTAATGAAAAATTGATTTAATAACAAGATAATATGTATGAGGTGTATTGGATAAGAGATAAGATAAACATGATGAGTCATGTGGATAAATCAAAATTAAAACATTTATTAATTAACTTGGTAATAATCCAATGACTTGGATGGATAATGAGCCATTATTTTTTACTTTGTTGCCAACGGGACCCACCCTAAATTTGGCTATAAAAAGCCATCTCCTCATTTCATTATTTGCTCATCCTCACTTGTTCAGCCCCTTCCATCCGGATCAAAGAAGGAAAAAAAGGAGAGGAAGAAGAGAGAAGGAAGAAAGAAAAAGGAAGAAAAAGAAAAAAGAAAAGAAAAGAAAAAGAAGGGAAAAAAAAAGAAGTCACGCACTTTGAAAATTCGACACTTCGGGTAAATAATTTTTTACCTCCTTTTCAATTCTGAATTATTATGCAAATAGTAATTCAAT
>JAJIYU010015854.1:0-12433 GCA_030144865.1 Tinospora cordifolia | reverse complement strand
TACAAAGATTTGGTCAACTTACGAATCGTCTGCTTTTCCCTTTTCTATAAAAGTTTTTAATTAGAGTATATAAATTTCATCTTTTAATTCTTTATGAAGAAATGTTGTTTTCACATCTGACTATTATAAATGTAGATAGCATAGCCGTAACTATTTTAACTATAGTCATTCAAACAATTAAAAAGGATATTTTAGTGAAGTCAGTGCTTTCTTTTTTAGCATATCTTTTGACTACTAAACTTGCACAAAATTGGCCCACTTGGTTATCACCATCATCCTTAATTGATCTTGTAGACCCATTTGTTCCCAATAACTTTTCTTATATGTGGTAATCAAACAAGTTCCCACATTTTGTCTTAATGTAGAAATTCAATCCCATGTTACATTGTTGTTATCCATAAAGTTGCATCATGACTATTTGTAACCTCATGAAAAGTTAATGGCTCTCCAGTTTATGTTAAAATATAGTATGCAATATTTGTACTACATCATACTCTCAGCGTTATGAGGGTGCCTCTTATACTCGTGTTGCAACAATGAACCATCAATGTCTTATATTTCTTGAGTACTTGTTCATCATGCTCTAATAATAGTTTAGAAGAATTTCCTTGTTCAACCTAGTTTTTACCTAAATTGTACTGATCTTTGCATTATCTCTTATGTTGCCAACATCTTCTTTCTGCATCTCTTCTTCAAATATTATGTCCTTATTGATAATAACTTTTTGGGTAGTGGAGTTCCACAAGCAATACCCCTTGGCTCTCTTAACATACCACAATATACATTTTTGAAACTTACGATTTGGTATTTGTTCTTTCTTGTGCATTAAACATGACATATGTTAGACAACCAAAGATGTACAAGGTAGAACAATTAACTGACTTAGCACTCCACATTTTCATTAGTGTCTTGAACTCAATCAATATAGATGGAGATCAATTCATCACATAATAGGTAGTTTTGATAGTTTTTGCCTAGAATGGTTTCTCCGTACTTAAGATTTTTATCATTGCTCTATTCTTATCAAGTAGAGCTCTATTCATCTACTTTGCCACCTCATTTTATTAGGAGTATGTGCCACTATAAACTATCTTTTGATGCCTTTTTGTCAACAAAATGCATTAAATTTATTGCTAATATATTATCCTCTATTGTTAGCCCTTAGACTCTTGATCCACTTTCTAAATTCAAGCTTTACGAGTGCTTTAAAAGCTTTTAAAATCTTAAGAACATATGTCTTATTCTATATCAAGTACAACTAACATATCTTTGGAAAGTTTTCAATAAATGACACAAAATATACCTCTCTCCTCCTTTGGATAGATTCAATGCTTCCCAAACATGTTAATAAATTAAAGCTAAAATAAACATACTTCTGGCATTTGATTTGTCAAACTTTAACTTGTACAGGTTTCTGGCTCATAAAACAATAGATTTACTAAGTTGAGCCTATGAAGTAATTTTTTGTCAAAGAGAATCTTCAACCCTCATTTAGAAATGTGGCTTAATGTACAATTGCACATTATTGATAAGTTTTCTTCTTGACATGTTGATGTCATAGAGCTTTTATAACTTTGAAGTCATTTGTTCTATTTTTATTACCAAGATTTCTCTTTTAATTATTTTCATGATCTAATCTTCTATTTGAATTTTACAATAAGTTCGGCTAGTTGTCCTATAGACAATAGGTTTGTATCCCCTAAATAGTGCGAATTATGCCATTATGCATTTTCATCATGATGGTACCAATGCCAACAATCTCAAAGGCATAATATTTCTCATATAAAAAAATCCTCCTAAGATAGGTTCATAAGTGTGAAATCATTCTCTCCAATAGGTCATGTGTGATGTTGTTGTTGAATCTAACACCCCAAACATTAACTAGCTGTTTTTCAACTTTAGACATTGTGGTTGCCTCACTGTACAAGATTTGTCCATCATATGAGGTACTTATTACACATCCTCAACCATTTAATGACATAGGAGATTTTCCTCGTCATCCTCATTCTTCTTATTTACTCAACACTCCCTTTTGATGTGCCTTGCCACAATTGTAACACTTAACATCCTTATTAACTCTTGAGTTTGATCTATTTAGACTTTGAGTGCTTTCATTAAAGGCACATTTTGTTGACTTACTTTTAAGTAGAGATAAAGTCTTGCCTTACTTTGATGTTACTAATCTGTCTTCATTTTTCTTGCACCTACTCTCTTCTTCAAGAATTGTAGAAGTTATTATATGAAAAGTTAAAGTAGTAGTGTTGTTGGTGAGGTTTATGATGAGTTAATCACACGATTAAGGTAACTTTTAAAGTAGAATCTCTGCATGTTCTAGCTACTCTATTTTGTGTTCCAACATTTAGAGTGCTAATGTGGTTAATCACTAAAGTAGATTCTACCGTTCAAAGAGTGTGTAATCTTCTTTTTATGAAGACCTTGTTTTGTAGTGACTTAGTTTCATATTAATTGATGAGCATGTCTCAAATTTCTTTGGTTGTATTTTTCTCTTCTATACTTGACAAGATATTATATGTCAATGTTATATGCAAATTTGATATTGCATCAACGTCTATTTCTTTCACTATTTATCATTTGTGATTTTTGCTAGCCTATCTTCAATTGCTTCTGAGTAGTTTTCCTTGTGTGGTCTTATCTTAATCTTGAGCTTCCATAATGAGAATTTAATCATGTCAAAATTTTTTATCTTGATCTTTATTGTCATGTTAAGTACTGCAACAACTCCCACTACTTTACATGAATGTCACCAAGATTAGCAAAAGCCTCAAGAAAGTTTTTCTAATGTGGAATATTAGACACGAAGAAATCATAAAACATACTAAGACTTTCAAAAGACTGACTATGATACCACTTGTAGGGAATGAACGGAGTGTGTAGTATTATGCAACTAAATAACAAAATAAGAAAACCAAAAAATATAGGTGGCATAAAAATGTAATGTGCTAAAATCCTCAATATGAGAAAAACATCTATGAACATGATGCAAAAGAATAATTATGAAAGAATAAATTACAACCATCTTTCAACACTCAATAAGAGAACAAAGATGTTCTCTTTCTCTTTCTAGAACTAAGAAAGAACTAGGAAAAAGACAAAAAGGAAAAGAATGAGATGGAATGATTCGTCACACCACTCCATACCTTGTCAAATCACTCTCCAAGCAACCATGAATTGTCACTATTATCTTCAACCATCTTTTTATAACTTATGACAAGCAACCATCCTTTTACAACTTAGTACAAGTAACCATCAAATCTTAATATCCTAAAAGTGACATAACCATGAAATATTATTGTAGACAAGTCATAGTTTACTTCAAACATCAGCACAATGTTTTATTTAATTTTTATAGTATACCTCATGGTTTATCTATTATGTATGTATGACCAATGAACCCCTCTCTAAGCGTTGGAAGCTCAACAATATCCAAAAAAAAAGTGATGGTGGCCTCTCAAATGCAACTCCTCCTAGTAGTGTGAACTACGAAGGTGAAAATAGATAAAGTGATGCCAACACCAAGCAAAGCATGTGATAATGACACAATAAGGCAAGGTGATAAAATGATGATGAACTTTCATCATGTCGTAGGTGATGACGTAAAAGAAATAAATGTGGGTGATAGTATAGAAACACGAAAGAATGAGCAATCATTATGCTTAAATCGAGCTCCTGAATTGGGTTTAGGGATAATCTTGATAGTGATGATAATATTATGGCCAGTCTTGTGCTCCAAAGGAAGAATGGTGGATGAAATGTCATGAGTGGGTGGAAATCGATCAACATGACCTCTAACCATCAGAGTGGTGGTGGTTAGACAACTTAATAAACCAAATAAGAATTAATCACCCTCAAAAGTGGATGATGGGTGTTTAAAAGGAAGGAAGAACATCTATTGAATAGTTGGAGTGATGTGACATGTTATGCCCATGAGTAAAGTAGTCAAGTGGAGTGGGCCAACCATTGCTAGAGAGAAACTAGAGATGAAGATTTTGACAAGCTCAAGATAGATCTCGTCAATGAACATAAGTGTCAAAAATAAAAGTGGAAAAGAAATCTCTAAGTTGCATTGTAACATATCATGGCATAATAAATAATAACACTTCCAATTGAAAAACAAATTGTAGTCATTTTAGTATTTTTGTAAGCCTTACACCTCTCTTTGATAATGCTTGAGTCACAGCATCAAAGTCCAACCCAAATTGAGCAAGGGCTACTTTGTAATATTGTGCCTATTCTAGTTTTGAGCTACCACAAACTTATTTCATAGCTTTCAATTGAGTGTCAGTCTCGTCCAAAAATCTCATACGCTTTTAATCATACAATTATTCATGTATACAAGCAGCACAGAATCAAAGACACATTAACATGAACCTAATCACAAGATTTGTCAAAAAATAAACTTATTCATATTAAATTTTCAATAATTATAATACAAGAAAGAGCCAAGAGTCATTTTCACCTGTACTTAGGTTCCATATTCCTTGAAATTCACAACTTGATGCCAATCCACTAAAGTTAACATAAAAAGTTCCAATGTCAGCATTAGCGTCTTATCTCACACTCAAAATTTTTTTAAATCTTCTGCAATCTTAATTATTCTTTGTCATTTAAAGGTATGATATAGTGTTCCAATCATTGCTCCTACCACACCAATTATGCTTAGATGACTTAGGGTTCTTTATATTTTTCTATTTCAATCTCGAAGAGTCATTGTTTTTAACTTATTGGGACTTTTTCGTGTGATTTTGAGGTTCTTAATGCATAACCATGCTCATCATGCAGCCATTGTACCAAAACCACAACTATGCTTTATTCTAGTAGGCCTGATTTTGTCATTTCACGTGACTAACTATTTGGGACCTACTTTAATAAATTATATTCTTAAGATGTTTTGAAGTTTATTTAGGTGTTCCTTACTACCTAGGCATATTGAGTTGTTCATAGAAGGTACACCAAAAGTGTCCCCTTTTTAAGGTTATTCAAACTCGTTTGGTGTCTTACAAGGCCATGGGCTGAGATTTTTATTTCCAAACACTTTCCTTTAATTCTAAATGATATCCTAATATTTCTAAGTTCTTAAACTTAGTAAAGGGCTGTAACTTTTAGCCCTTATCTTTTTAACACTAAGGCACATTAAAATCGTATTTTTAAACATTTTCATGCCCATTTCACCCCAAATCAAAGCTATACCTTTAGGGATTTTTTCCCATATTTTCATACTTTTTCTCATCATTTCCTTGTTTTTCTAAGTGTATAACTCATTGTTACATGGCGCAATGCAACCATACTTACATGCACTAAAATGCCCTTAAAATGCCTAGTTTTCAGTATTTTAGCTATAGTGCATATGTGTGTATATGGTAGACTTTTTCCATATCTTATGTCCACTTTGAGACACTTTTCTCCTTTTTCTTATGTCATAATACTCTGATATGTGGTTGCACACATTCAGCCCATGTGATTTGCACATGAAGTGCCTAAAATGCATTCTTTTCAACGTTTTTCACCTACATAATGTAAGGGGTTTGTGTGCAGAGTATTGGGCTACCACTACCTAGTTCAAAACACATTTAAGAAGGGTGATTCTTATGTTGTAAATCACACTTTATCTAGTCCCTAATGGTGGCCATGTGTATGTGCAAAATGGGACATGCTAAACTAGGGTTTAGTGGGAGCGTACCTTCTCTTTTGTGTTTCTCTTTGCATTCTTCTTTTTTCATAGATTAGTATAAATATGGACTTGAAATCTAAACAAATGACTTGGTTAAAATGGTACAATAGTGTAGGTTTAGCATAGTTTTTTAGTGTAGTTTTCAGATCTTTTTATAGGTCCTTTGGAAGAAGTTTTCAAGTGGATTTTTAGTGTTTATTTAAGGGTGATTTGAAGGGTTTGTAAGTATAGAAAAGCTTGTTCTATTGCCAGCTATAGTGAAATCTCAAGGTTGGTTTTCTTTTAGGCTGAAAACAAGGGTTCAAGTGGAAAGAACGATTACGTTTTGTGGGTTTTGTGGCTACTTTCATTCAAAGGAATTGTTATTGGCTTTTGGAATGTTTTCAAGAGTGAAATAGATGTTGCAATAAATCTCATGACAGCCAAGTTCAGGTGGTTTGATGGTTGTTGAGAAAAGAAGAAAGGAAGAAGAAGACATGAAGAATATGAGTTCTTTTCCCTACCTCGATATTCTTTCTTTGATCCAATTTCCTATGGTGCTCTAAGGGGACATGATGGAGTGCGAGAGGATGAAAAATCAAGTCCTTGGGTCTAGCCAAAAGAAAATAAATGGGGTGTTTTCATTGGTTTATATGAGAAGATGAAAGTAGTAGGTTTCATCTCACCTATGTACGTATGAAAGTTTTTTTTTCTTTTTTCTTTTTTTTTTTGTGAAGTAAAAAGTGATTAATTGAGGTTCGAACTGAAAACCTTCTATTTTAGACACATTGTTTTAATCAACTAAGCTACTATGTTGTTCTTGTTATTAAAATGTTTTATTTTCTTATTCATGCTCTCGATTTTAGGTTTGAGATTTTATTTTACTCTAAACATATCAATCTTATAGTTATGATTGTTCGTGAATAAATAAATAATAATATTTAATATTTATATTTGTATTCATAAATTTTGACAATAATTAATAATTATGAAATTTATTATTATGTATTTAAAAATTCTTAAATTTTCTAGGGTATTACAAATAAACTTGTTCTTATTATGTGCAATGATGCCATAGAATATGATGTGTTATTTGGATACACATAATTGAGATTGATATAATGAATAGAGTAGATGTTCATTGATTGGTATATTGCTTAATGCATTGTTGATAACGACCTATAATAAACACTATTAAGATAATAATCTACATCTTGGGATGGTTAGCCTTAGGGTGTTATTGGTAGTTCGTTGATACTTTTTGTTCGAAAACCTCCCACATTGACTATTGTTTGTGGGTTGAAATGTTTTCTAAGAAAAATTGCAGTTGATCATATGTCTCATAGAGATTTGGATCACTTGCACAATATCACAATTGACTATTATCTTAATTAATGGTTGCAATGACCCATGAACTACCTTAGGGCTTGCCTACCTTAGCTAGTGACCAACTTAAAATAAATTGTTATTTGAAACCCTAATACATTGAAGCGTTTGCATAATCTTGTTATTTGTATGTTTGATTAATTAGGAGATAAACCCACTAGGTTCATAAAGCTCAGCCCCTTCCCTGTTTCAGATGCAGGTACATTTTGACCTGGGCGCGAGAGCCACCCTTCTACTATTTATTTCATCTCTCAGTGCATTTTTGACTTAGTCTTATTTTGGAGAATTTGTATGTTCAAGTCTATCATTGTATGCCTTAATTAATTGAAAGGGATGAACTCAGTTATGAATGGGCTTACAATTGATCAAGCAACTTACATTTTGGAAATGAAACTTCAATTATAATTATGCACTATTTATGAAAGGTTTGATTTACCACTATTTTTCAAAAATTGTGTCTTAATAAACCATGTTATGAAAAGGAAGGAAAGAAGACAAAGCAATAGCATCCCTTGGACTTGCCCAAAATACAAAAGAACGATGTTCTCTTCCATTCCTAAACAAAATGATTTTCTAAATAAAGGTTTTAAGAAAGAAAAAAAAAGGTTTTCCATTTTATTATGATAGCATAAAATGTTTAAAAAAAAATTACGATTTTAAGCCAATAAATCAGACTAAGCAAAGAATTAGAAAAAGGGAGTGTTACACTTCACCAAGCCCAAATCCAAATTAGCAAACGAAAGCACACCACATGGTTGAGTTGTTATAGATTTAGATTAACAATTTACCATTGTAAACATATTTGTTTTTTGTTAAATTCTTTGTGAATAAGTTAAGATATTTGTGGTATGTAAGGAGAGTGAAACACATCTATATACAAACTAATTTTTCCGCCTTTTCTAGTTCATTCTCTATTATCTTCTTCTTCCTCTAGCTTTTTGCTTCCTATTGTTAAGAAAACCATTCAGTCCCACGTGCTAGGCTATGTTGGGTATTGTTATATTATCTTATATTACTCTACTTGAACCACGCATCTATTGTCAAAAGAGCACTACAATCTCTTAGATTTTTGCAATGCAAAAATAGATTGATGTCATAATCACACGTGGTTTTTGGTTCCTTTACAATATAGGAAATTACTAGTTGGTTGGAAATGGGTTTTTAAAACCAAATTGAGACAAGATGGTTCTCCTTAATGGCATAAAGCTCATCTTGTTGCCAAAGGGTTTAGTCCAACATTTGGTTTAGATTACTTCAAGACTTTTGGTCATGTGATCAAGCCTCCCATGATCCACATTGTTTTCACAATTGCTCCCTATTGCTGTTGGCATCTTTGTCAGTTGGATGTTTACAATGCTTTTTTCAATGGTGATTTACATGAAGAGGTTTCTATAGCTCAACCACTAAGCTTCACTATTTCTTCAACTAGTTTATCTCTAGTTAACCAGTTACATAAAGCCATCTATGGGCTAAAACAATCACCACATGCTCGATTTACCAAACTTAGCTCTTTCTTTGTGAGTTATGGTTTTTTTTACTTCAAGAGCAAATCTTTCTACGTTCAATTTTTATCATGACTTTGTTATGATGGTGTTCTTTTATTTATGTTGATGATAGCATTCTTATAGGCTCTTATTCAATGCAAATTTCTTCTTTCATTGATGTTTTTCATTCCAAATTTGCTCTAAAGGATGTCAATTCTTTCCCTTTCTTCCAATGCATCTCTCTCACTGCAATACCAAATGAGTTGCATTTAAATCAATCTAAATATATCTCAAATGTTTTTACAATGGTTGGCATGTTTGATTGCAAAGGCCTAGCTACTCCTATGGTTGCTAACTCTCCCTTGTCTGACAATTCTCTTGAGAACCCTACCACCTATCAAAGCATAGTTGGTGCTCTATAGTATTACACCCTTACTCGTCACGATATTGGCTCTCTCGTTAATTGTATATATCAATTAATGCATGCTCCCCACCACCATACATTGGCAAGTTGTTAAGTGCATCTTGTGTTAGTTGAAGTCCACCATCTCTTATGGACTTTTACTCATACGACCTAATGAGTTGGTTTTTATTTCTATATGGATGCGGATTGGGCTAGTTACCCCAATGATCATCACTGTATGAATGGTTATTGTGCCTATCTCGAATTTGCCCTAGTCTCACTGTCCTCCTCTGAGCAACGAGTTATATCTCATTCTAGTGTTGAGCTCAAATACAGGGGGTTAACCAATGTTGCTTGAGAAATTTCTTAGCTTGACTCGATCATTAAGGAACTTCATGTTCCTTCTTTTACTCTTCTCACTCTTTGGTGTGATAATGTCAGTGCCACTCACATTGCTAATCCTATTCTACATGATTAGACTAAGTATGTAGAAATTGATTACCTCTTTGATCAAGAACGTGTCACAAATGATTCTTTGATCATGCATTTTGTGCCCTCATCTAATCAAGTAGTTGATACTTTGACAAAAGCTCTTCCATCAACTCAATTTCTATTTCTTTATAGCAAGGTTATTATTGCTCCTACATCGGTATGCTTGAGGGGGGGATGTTGAGATAACAAACAAATTGTCGCAACCCACTTCACAGAAGTGACGTCACAACCAGTACATAATACCATATACGCTACATCTACGTATACAATACTATATCAGCCTCTCACGGTTAATCCTACTCAATATCCCTACAAAAATTTTGACAGTCTCCTCTAGAATTTTGACTTATCCTAATAAATTTGTCACCTAATAAACACATTATCAATCCACAGTTTACAACAAGTAATATTAAACCACAAGTTTGCATCACCCATACCTCGTAATTCATAACTTACAAAGATCCACTCTTAACTAGTGGAATCATATCCAAATTTCTCTAATGATATTACATATATAGTGATAATTATACAAAAGCACAACCCACGCAAAATACTTAAACCTACGCACCCAGCAGTGACTGAAGAATAAACTATCCTTCTTGTGCTGGTTTCTTCCATTTCTTATCTGTTCCTGAAATGTTAAAAATTAAGTGAGCCACAACATGCCCAGTGAATATTCTTTATCTAAGGCATTTAGATGCATTTAAATAAACATGCAAATTCTCAAATCAAATAAACCATCCAAATACAGCATACCCATTTACAAAATACATAAATGCATTTAACATAGTGTTCATGCCAATTTAAAACAATCATGCACCTCCTTATCCTTCCATTTAAAACAATTATACATCTCCTTATCCTTCCAGATCTGAAGTCAATCTCACTTCTTGTTTGGCCTCAACAAAAGTAGACTGCAACTCTAATTTTCTCCATTTCCAACTCATTTCGAGGATTGTCACGTAGGAAAAGGTTGATACTTCTCAAAGCTCAGTCTCATAGGATTATCACATAAAGAAGTATTATTCCTCATGGCTCAGTCCATTGAAACGATATCATATTTTAGATCTGCTCTTGCAAATCCAAAACATGTTGCCATGTAAATAAAATTTCATGAAAGCCAAATCAAATGCAACATATGCTCATATCAATAACATGCTTACGTTCAAACTATTTTTTTTATCTACTATGTCATATAAATAACAAAGATAAAGAAATACTCACAGAATACCAACACTAAATCCCGTTGGCACGTAACTCACTCTCTGGTAAATAACCAGCTTTTCCAACCTTTACTGTAAAATTCAATAATATCTAATCCATCAGTTCATATCATAACAGGTGCATCCATTCATGTTTAAGAAAAATCAGAAGTTTTAGACATAGAGCAATATTCTCCGAAATACCCAAAAATAAATACTACTCACCAAAATTATTGTCAATCAATTTCTAGTATCCACTTCAACCTCTATACTCAATTCACCAATATTATCCTATCAAAATAATTTCAAAAGCACAAATCAAATTCAAATGCATTTCTATAATCAATTTCTAACGTATTTATTTCTCATTTTTAATCATATACGCACATCAAACCTCATGTATGGATGCGCATTGACTCGAATAATCTCAATAATCATAAAAATAACTTTCTACTCATATAAAATATTTTTACGGCAAAAAATAACTTAAATAGTCTTTTAAATCATATTTTTTCTAATTTTCTATATTTTTTTCTTAAAAACCTCATTGCTCAATCATTCCCCAAAATTCCAATTGATATCCAAAATTCATAATTTTGGTGTCAATGGGTCCGTATTTTCATTCTCTACATTTCTATAAGTCTCAATCAAAGTTTTATTTGGGTTTACATACCCAAAAGCCTATCCAAAAGTTATAAAATTTTGGGTATTTATTTTAAAATTTATAAGATAAACGAACAAAATCTAACCATATATCTGGGATCTACTTATCACTAGGAGTGTTTTGGTATAATTTTTGTTGAGTTTTACTCACTGTAGAAAATACTTAATTTTTTGGTACAGCTATAAAATACTATTTGCAGCAAAAATTACACTCCTAGGATTGTAGTACAAAGCTTAATTAGCGTTTTTGTAACTAGAATTGCAGTAAACTACCTACCTGTGCGGCGAATTGGACAAAAGATCAGATATCTTTTTCTGTTTTCGTCTTTCCTTCGCTGCTCACTTTCTTCCTTTCTCGTCTCTGGAGTGCGGTTGTGGAAATGAAGAGGGGATACTAAAATTAATCCACTGCCCTCACGTGCCACTTACCATTTACACACCAACCGTCCACTTCATGAAATGTAGCTAACCTCGTTGCTTTTACTTATCCCAATTCACCAGCCACTCAACCATTTTACCCATATATATATATAAAGCTGCTGGATGTTAACCAAAGTCAAGTGCTCCCTTTTGACCAATATATATATATATACATTACCCACTACTCATTTTGATATGCAAACCATCTAACTATTATATAAGCTGCCTATTAATCTCATACATATATATATATAGTCAAATGAATTGTAGAATATTATTCAGTACCCACTGGATATATAAATTACTCTCATTTAAATTCTTAATTTTTCTTATTTCCTTTTTTTTATTATTATTTTATTTTCCATTATTATTTTTTTCGTTTACACCACCATTATTGTTATTCTAATAAATAATTTAATTTAATTAATTTCTACACATTTATTTACTCTAATTCATTTATACATGCAATGTATAATTTTAATACATATATATAATTAACACGTACTCCGTACACATATATATATTTATACTTATTTATTTCTATTTAAATTAATATACGTATCTAATTAAAATACGGAGTGTTACACAAATAGTTTGAGATTTCACCAAGCCTAGACCCAGAATAACAAATGAGAGCATGTCACGTGATCAAGTTGTCATAGACTTAGATCAAGATATCACCATTGCGCACATGTTCATTTTCAACTAAATTATT
>JAJIYU010015853.1:0-12433 GCA_030144865.1 Tinospora cordifolia | reverse complement strand
TTGAGGGTTGTCAGAACGGCGTGATCTTAGGGCCTCATAATTCGGACACGTTCGTGGGCCGGACAGCAAGTGGAAGGCATGTCAGGCGGGATGACGCAAATCTATTCTTCTTTTTTTTTTTTTCCAATAATATTTATTCTTATTTTATTTTAATATATTTTAACTATCTGAGGTAATTAACAGAAATGCACATGATTTTTACTAAATCTGAAAATTCATCCCTGGCTTTTACATAAATTAGGAACAGCCCCCTTGACTTTTTATCTCCTGCCGCCTTATATTGACTAATAACTCAATTGTTTACTCTTATTTGGTTGGTTTGTTTGGTTACTAAAAAATTTTTCTTCAAGAAAATAATATTATTAAAATTTTTTTCTCATGATTGAATATGAGAGAGTTAATAAAAACTAATTATAGGTAACTATTTTTTAAATTAATGCATAAAAAAATTTTACTTTAAAAAATTTGTTTGATTGAAAAAATATTTCAAAATTTTCTCTATCTATTTTTATCAATCAAATATAAGAAAATAAAATTTTTTTTAAAATAAAATTTTAAAAAAATTTTAATTTTCTTGTCAACTAAACCTCAATCCCCGAAAGTGTTTTTTTTTTCTTTTTCTTTTTTCATACTAATTCACCCTTTTCAACAAATAATCTTAGTTTGACTTGTATTTGACTCTTAGCCAACTAAAATATTATTAAGTTATTTCTACTAGTTTCATGACAACTTTATTTATTTCCTGGGTGATTAAAAAAAAACTCTTGGTGTTGGATGCACCAAAATAATCCCTTTATTGTCATCCAAAATGGGTGATGGTCATAATAATATTTGAATTTTAGTTTAATTTGTGGGTCATTTGTCCCATAAAATTGTCGAATAAACATTTCCTTGATGGAGAAATTATTTATAATCTATGGCCCGCGTTACATCCCAGTGAAATAGGAGAATTTCTGTTTGGTCCGTGTATTTTGTTGAGTTATCCACAATTTTAATGGATGAATGAAAATTTCTTTCGTGAGATTGAGCTTTCTGCTTAAAAAAAAAAAAAGAGTTTATCCATTAATTTTCCTTTCCATTTAAATGAAAACCACCTGTGTTTCTTTTTGAGTATTTCTTCTTACATCACTCATAATGTTAGTGGTGAGAAATGAATTGGTGGATAAACTTAATCTGAGGAAGAAATACTATCATCTTTTTTTTTTGTTAGTTTGTTTAAAAAATACATGATTATTCATCCCAAAACAAGATTCATTAATTTTTCAAAAAGCAAAAAGGACTATTTAAAATAAATAGTTACTTCATATAATTTTTATCATAATTCCTTATGTATCATAATTCTTTAAATTCTTCATTTTTGTGCATTCCTTTTAATTTATTAAAAAAATGTTAATTTTTCAACCCTGTGTTAATATACTTTGACCTTATGTTAGCATTTAAATGCTAATAATGAAACTTGAACTAAAATCTAAACACTAATACTATATTTTAAAAAAAAAACTATGTGCAAAAACTATGGCCCAAAATAATGTAAAATTTATAACTTTTTCTTATTTATGAAAAAAAAAGAAAAAGAAAACAATTTTAAAAAATAAAAAATAAAACACACACGCACTTTGTGGTTGGTCCTTTTCATAGGACTTGCTAATCAAGGTATAGACCCTTCTTTTTCTAAACCTTCTTGGCCTTTTCTCATGTCCCATCAAGTTGACTATAAATAAAATACAAAATAAATAATTCCTTTATGATTGGTATATTAATGTGATGGATCCCAAATAAACAGAAAAACCACATTTTCTAGCTTATAACATGGAAAATCTACAGCAAATGCACCTAATTCACCTCTATGTGATCTCCTGAACTGGTGGGTTTAAAGTATTTAGTCTCTGAAGGCCACCCATTATCTAGCTAAGTTGACTGCTTCAACAATATTTCCCCCATTGTTTGCACTGAAATTTTATTCACAAAGCATAAAATTTGCATATCTGAACTTTATATCCTTATGCGTTGGCAACAAAGTCTATTATTATTATTTTTTTCTATACCAAATTATATGATCAATAATTTCTAAGGAAAGTTCTTTCTCTTTGGCATGAAAGGGGCATTTCGTATCTTTTAGGGTGTCTTTATACCAACCGCTACAAGACATCGATGCCCTCTTCACATTTATAATTGACACTTCTAACTTTGCCCGTATACAATGCCATGGGTTGTCATAAGGAGTTTCGCTTCAGAAGAATCCCCACCCTAAAATTGCTTCAAAACAAGCTGGCTAAGTAATTTTGCAACCTTGTCAAGCTCTTATAATCTGGACTCTAAAGCAGACCATCTTATATGGACATCTCACAAAAACACAACCTTACACTAGCTCTTCCCATTTTTATTTAAATAATATTAATTTAATTGCTATCACTTTCTGCAGGCCTTAATTGCTATACAGTTAGATTATTATTTATCTACAGTATTGCTACAATCAAATATCCCTTTTCCATATTTCAATAACATTCATATTTGGAATGAATAATTAAAAGGGAAACCATAAGTTGGAGAGGTAATCAATTTCCACTATCCATAAGTTACGGCTAAATCACTTTTTCATTTTTAAATACAATCAGAAGCAAGGGACTAACGAAAATGGGCTTCGTTGCATAAAGAACAAAGCCAAAGGGGAGCAATGATAATGCCTGACAATAATGGACAAAGAAAAGCTTTCGAGATCTCCAAAATATATTTAAACACCTACTCCTTTCTCAAAAGAAAACAAGTTGGAATCTGAGGAAGTGGTATTTTCTCCTTTCACAAGCGCAGAGTAAGATGATTCTGTTTACAGTAGTTTTTTTCTTTTTCTAATTTTTTTTTTGGTCTTCCAATAAGTATTTGAAGCATTAAGTGTTTAATCCAAATTCGCACACTCAGTGAAAAAAAGTCTGACAATGAGATGAAACTCCATGATCGAAAAACTTTTGAACTCGCAACTTTGTAATCTTGCAATTGAATTATTAAAAAAAAAAAAAGAAAAGAAAAGAAAAAAAACATTATCGAACAGAAGTGAAGAAAAAGTAAATAAACATTAATCTAACTGAACATTTTACCCCCTTATTTACTTCAGGTGCAACCAGTATATACCTGTGGAATCTGCTCATAATTCAAACTTCATGGGTTTTGGATTTTGAAAATAAACAAAGTTTGGGGTGATCGGACAGTAATCACCCCATAAAAGAGAGCAATGGGGTCCAAAGCTTGCATCACTTGCCCACCGAACAGCTCAATAGCAGGAAACAAAGACCAAGTAGATGAGATTCTCCATCTTTTGGATTTGCCATTTGCCCATCATTTTCTGCCCACAAATCTACTTGACAACCAGAAAGCAAAGAGGCCCTTTTGATTGAGGAACTCATCTCCAACATTAGCTCTCTGGAATTTCTTTTAGGTAGGGATGAATGGCAACGGGGTCCATGGCCCAGCCTACCAACTAGTAAAGCACTTGTCTGCACCTTTATGCAAGTTCTCATTTTCATTAAAAATCAGGCAAGAGAAATTAGACATTCTATCCACTCACTCAGCTGAAGAAAATCACGAAACAATGAAGAGTAGAAGCAAAAGTATTGCATGGGCAGCCATGGATAATTTTCAAAGATAATATACAAAAAAACAAAAAAGTGCTTGTCATTCAAATCTGTAAGGAAAGACTTACATGGAAGAATTAGTTATATACAATTCTCTATGGAAAAACAGAAGGTAAAACTTAAAGATACCTAAAGATACCTATATACTTAAAGGAATTGAACCATTTAAAGAATTAAACAATAGTTATCCCTTGATCTAGTAGATTGCAGTGGTGAAGTGAGCTTAGGTCTAGCCCAACAAATTGCTACTGTTTGTTGCATACTATATATATATATATATATATTTTTGGCAAACTGTTGCATACTAGATCAGTCACCATCAGTTTGTATGAGAATTGGGTCATTTCCTTTGTCAGAAAAAATGCTACAAACAACACTAAATAAGTTTGGACTCAAGTCGCTTGCATATTCTTCTATAAAGTAGAATATTGTTTCAATCTCCTAATATTAAGCAACAATCCAGATTCTGGATTCTAGAACCACTTCAATTCAGATGAAAAAGGTAACCATCAACACCCTTAGTTTAAGGCATTATTACATTAATAATAATATACATTGGGCCAGGCAAATGATCTGGCACTAGTGCACCTTTGCCTTTTTGTACACATGCCACATGCAAGCTAAATGAAAAGTAACACGAAACACCTAAACTTAAAAAACGAAAACAACTGTCAAAGTAAGAATACATACCATATCAATTCTGACACCTCCAACCTGAAATGGAAGATTAACATTCACTTTCATCTTGAGAACAGTTCATATATAGCTTCATCATTTGTTACATCACATGGTGGGCTCCAAGTCCAACGAGATGTGCCCTCCCTTACTAATAGACCCAACTCTTCCCTGACACCTATTGACTATTGTAATAGTGTTGGAGCTAAACCTCCTGTACCAAGCATATCAAATTTGTGAAGCAAGTGAGCAAGCTAGTGGCTGTGTAGTAAGGACTAAAATGTATTCAATGACTTAAGAGAATCCTAAGAAACAACAATCTCAGAACAGGTCTGGGTATAAGATTAAGAAATTATTTGTACAGAATTAGGGGGAAAAAAGATATACGTGATCTATGCTTACTGCTAATAAGATAAGCAAAACATGCGTATCTTCTCTTAGCTGAGCAAGCTGTTCCAGCGCTGTTTGAGAGCCTTGTATGCCTCGGAACATGAAAGAGCCTGTTGCCTCAAGTTTCCATCAACATATACCTCGGTCACTAAGCCCAACCTCCGCAATGTATCCATGGCTTCATAAGCTGGCATGTCAACCTACTTAAATTCCAACAATTAGTTGCCTTGCAACAATGGATTTAATCAGGGAATACTATCTTCAATACCTTTTCTTTGAACTTATCATATATGAATCTTTCACATGTATTCCCAATACTTTTGTCACAAGACATCTGCATTGTAGCAACAGTAGTATCTTATATAAAACAGTGATAGAAGTTGTTTATGCATAGATCGTGAAAGTAACTTCAAGTTACCACAGCAAGGTCATTTCGCCACATATTATTAAGAGCTAAAGATCACTAAAACCACATGGCAATAACATGACATGGTAACTGGCAACAATACAGCAGAACTGTACTGAGAAGTGGACCTATTGAAAGTAAATCCTATTTGTCCCCAATCAAGATGGACAATTGTGAAATGAATTGTATAGAGATGCAACTGGTTAGAAATTGCAGAATGGTACTTCGACAAAAACAATTATGGACTCGACTTAAAAGAACAAAATCAACAGTAGCAGAAACTTCAAGCTCTAATGATATCACCTGGAATAAAACATTTCAGATTTTAACCATAAGTATTCAGCCAGTTTCTGGATAAAAACATTGAAGCAAAAAACTGAGCAAGAAGAAAACCTGACAAGTATCTGCTTGAAGCAGGACCGCATATGCCAAAATAGCTTCTTTATACTGTAACAGAGCATTGCAGTAGGAGAAGATTTAGCATACAGGCCATCGAATCTAATGAGTGCAGGCAAATAGAGAGATCTGGGAAATCAGCTCACTTTCTGCTGTTCAGAAGCATCAAGAAGAAAGTGAATTGAGCCAAACCCACTCGCTAAGGTTTTCTCGTATAGTGTTCGGTTGACCAGTAGCTGCAAAAGTAGCCTAGTGAAACATTGGTGTACGTCTTTGGCAAGTTTTGAATTAGTAGTATTGAATATTAGTGTTGCATAGGCAAGCAAAAGTGCTTGAATTCAGTGGATGCCAGTCTTGAAAAAAATCTCACCTGATACCGATCCCATGTTTGTTTGTAACCAAGAGCTACACGACTCACATATATTACAAGTGCACTGATGGCAATAACATCAAGCAAGATTGCTGATCTGCATTGCAGAAAAATAACATGTATGGTGTAGTTAAGTAAAAAAAAAACCAAAAAAAAAAAAAAGAAAAAATTATCTACTAGTTAATCAAACAGGTTCTATCCCAACTTCCCAGCTACAAGTTTGCATGAAAGTCAACCTTGGCATATATATATAAACTCTTAAGGTTCCAAACAACTGGTAGACGATATCTACTGGGATCTTTCTGATGAACTCTACATTTTTTAATCCCAGTAGTATACATTTTGCTCCATAAAAAATCTGTCTTACTCTAGTTTGATAAAGTTATCTATATAGCCCAATTGGCTCATAGAAGCTGCATAACAATCAGACTGAACTTTTAGATTGATAAAACAAAAAGTTGGGTATTAAAATTACATAAAGTGCTAGCTAGTAAGGACCATGAGAAGTAGAAAGCATAAGAGATATAAATATATCTATTAGAAGTCACTTGACCTAAAGGCTATAGCTATTAGATAAGAGTTTAACTATATATATCAATCGTGAGTAAATAGATTATTAACACCCACCCTCACATGTATAATGATAGGTGGACTTAGTTTATAATAGGGAAGAAAGATAACTAATTAATGAGATAAGCAAATAACTTGTAATGAGGTTTGAACACAAGACATATTAAATAAAACTAGCTCTAATACGACATTGGAAGCCACTTGACTCAAAAGCTATAGCTATCAGATAAGAGTCTAACTATATATATATATATATCAATTGTAAGTAGATAGATTATTGATAATATCCATAAAGATAGTCATATAGAATAGTTCCAATGCAATATTTATGCAACCTATTCCAGAAATAGTATGCCAAATTAATGAGTTTCTGATCCACTACTTTATTGAGTAAAACCTTTAATGCTGCTAATAATCCATATGAACAATATGCTTTTCAGAGAGATGCTGTGTGTTGCAAACTAATCGAGGGCAATATGAACAAAAGCTACCACATTTATCATTGAGATGAGATTCCACTGTCATTTGGCTCTTCATATGAGCAGAAGCTGAAAATAGAACTTACGGGGATTGAAGAACATCCTCAAATTTGTAATTCACAAAGAATGCCAAAAGCCCCAAAATACTTGCAATATCTAAGCGAACCTGCAGTAAAATTTACAATATCTGTAAAGAGGAGTCAAGATCCTATATTGACTGTAATAAGTGAGAAGCTAAGTAGTACTGAAGTTTTCAGAGGAAACTTATGCTGATGACAAAAATTCATGAGCTAGTTTTAAACTTCATTGTAGGTCTGTATAAATAACCAGATGTTCCTTAGAGCTAAAATAGTATGATCTGCTAAATATTGTATATTTCCATTTGCAGGTCCACATCAAGCATGCAAAGATGGATTTAGTGCCAACTTCAGAATTGGGTGTCATATGGTGGCTATATGATATCCTTTGTAGTCCAAAGACTACACAAGCTACTAGCTGAGAGGTCTCTTGTATTTTAAGTGCATCCAGGGAAAATCATCTCATTGGGGATTGAGAAGGGAAGGGATAATATAGCAATTTTCAAGTTGGTCCAACTCCTTACAAATATAGACCTAAGCTCTTATTCCATCTTTAGACAAATTAAAGGAAAAACTCATCAGTTTTAAATAAGTAAAACCTGAAGGAAAAGTAAAATGAGGATATAATATTACAGTAAATAGAAATACATAATATTCATAGTAGTTTTCAAATTGGAACATCTTCAATAACCAGAGTGAAGCACATGATGGTAATACCGTGTCCAAGATGCGGAAAGATAGCTTCTTGTGTGGAAAAATAACCTGTAACAGGTCAAACACAATGAGAAATATATTACAGCAAAAGAAAATAATTTTAGAAATTAATAAGATGTCAAAAAGTGAAAGGAAAATAAAGAAATATAAAATATATGAATTGAGGCATGTCCTAAAAGAATTTACTGGTAGGTCAGGAATAGGAATATTCTCGTAGATCTTCAACTTCAATAATGGAACTGCAGGATTGTCTTCATTTTCTCCTTGAATTGATTGCTCAGAGTAAAGCAAAATTAACTCTTGAAAAGCTGGCTCCTGATCCAGCATCAGACAAACAGCTGTAAGATAACACTAAGAAAATTGACATCTTAATTGAATTTTCATAACTACAGTGACCCTGGATTAGATATATTACTTATCCTGCTAGGAGGATTTAATGGCACAAAAAATCATAGAAACCGATCAAAAAGATGTCTGTTAAATTTTCAAAGTAGTTATGAATTTGTATTATGAATAAAATGGTACTCTGAAAGATTTAAAATTTGGAAACTTTGTCAGCCATATAGTATAAAGAGGACCAGCTTGTTCCATTTCTATCATATAGCAAGAAATTGAAGAAATGCTTAGAATGTCATCTAATTCTAGAATTTGTAAATAAATTGATCAGAACAGAAAATAACTTGAACAAAAAAGAGATAGAGTAATTAATTATGGTATGGTAGCTTAATGAAGCTTCCTTTGCATTCTAATAAATAGTTTGGATTCTTAAGCATCTTTGTGTTCAGATAAAAGAGATTATGCAGACAGATTTATAGAATCGTAGGAATGCTTAATGAATGAACCTAGCACCTTACAAAAAATGTTATGAAGTCTAACTAAGATTTTGCGATTAAAAACCTGTTACAGCACCAAAACAAAAGCCTATCTCAAGATCCTCAACTATTTGCACAGAGGCAAATAAAATAAAGCTTTCTCTTCTGTATAAAACTCTGTGTAAGCTGTATTATTAAATCAAATTAAATATTTCATACGGGAAAAGCGCAAATAAGAGGAAATACCTGAAGTATGGAATGTGAAAAAAGAATTGATACAGCATTTTTCAACATTTTCCAGACATCATTTCCACAGTTTTCCTTTGTAGCAGGTTTCCATATATCACCAAGTGATATCCTTGATAGGAAAGTTGGTCTAGAAAATGTTCATTAAGTAATTACTAAGGATCATCCATTGTCAAACCAACGAACAATATGAACATAATAGTAATAGGATAACAAGTCAGAGTAAATAGGTAAGTTACAAGAAACATGCATGGAAATTTGAAAAAAGAAAAAAGAAAATTAATGGAAAGATGCACGAACCTTAAATAAAGCTCAGATGTGGGATCGTCATTTTCTAGCTCAAATGATGTTTCTGGGGTAGAAGGAACAAGCCCAATCCAAGATAACAATTTCCTTAAGAGCCTACCACGAGGACCAACTGGTGACAGAAAGCCTTCATAACGAGACACTGCCCTTTGTGCAGCAAGCCATATGGGGAGGTCAATCTTTGATAGTTGCTCAACTTCTAGTTGGTTATCAAATCTCCTTTGAGCATCAAAATAAGTTTGTGGTGACAATGATTCTTTAAACCATTGTTTAGCTTTCTTAACCCAAGGGTGTATTTCTTGGTTGTGAGTAGCACTTTCCAGTGCCTATTTAAAATCAATTGAAAAAGATCATGTCACACAACAAATTAAAGTACCATTCTAGAAAGAGGTATATGTCTCACTTCAGTATTGTAACAGCAAAAATTAATAAATATATAAGCACTATGAGGGATTGGGTACATGAATCTTGTTCTACCAGTTCACTCCATCAAGAGTTTACCTTGATCATTCAAGAAACCAGATGATGGCATCATTACCTTTCGATGCTGCAAATTTGATATATTGAAAAGGCTAATAACAGACTAAACAGGAATAAACTACAATACTGCTAATACAGAGAAGTTCATTCTTTCAGAGTGCCATTGACCTCATTTATCCACATGCCAACTTTTCCCAATGGTTTAGACAGATTGAAAAAAATCCTTTGCAAAAGCTTTGATTGTAGATAGTCCAGCTTTTCAACAAGCAGTAAACCATTTTGCCTCTCAGTACCATATCCCCGCCTGTAAATTAAAGATATGTTCACATGAGAAAAGCACGATGCATGATCAGCTTGTAGAAAAAAGATGGTCACGATATGCTTTTTTTTTTGAGATTTTTAATATCTGTTGCTGATACACAAGGAGACCACCTGAATATTATAGCATTGGATTCTGATGCTTTCTTCCAGTCAACATATATTGGCAATGTAAGTAGATAATCAGTGTTCAATGCAGATGTTAATAACAAATCCCTTGCTGATAGTTCTTCAAACTGGGCATCACGTAGAAGTTTCATGAAGGCGCGCTGGAAGCGAGTTGCAACAGCAATGCTACAATTAAGTAATAAATGACACATGATAACTTGATGCTAGATAAATAGCAAGTAGCACATAGAAAACCAGTAAATATAATCAATCAGGAGAACATAATTTCAAGAAAGAATACAGTACTGAAACAGGTTTCATTTCAGGCAAGAAGGCAGAAGCAAGTTTGGTGTGTCAACTAGTTCAATCAGAGCATCCACTGGAAAAAATTCGGTTAAAACCGATGCCCTTATAAATCGTCAATTTCAGTAATGACCAGATTTTGACATATTCAATTACACATAGAGACCACAACCATAAAGCTGTATCCAAAATGTGCAACTTAGCAAACAATGTCCAACTAAGACAACGCTCATATATACTTCCATGTGCCATGTGATGTGTAGTGTCTCATTCTACAAATTATCCAATGGTCCAACTATCAACATTGCCATCTTACATATTAGTAATTCAGTGTATTTTGTATAACAGCTTTAAAAGCCTGTTGGCAACGTTAAGACTAAATCGTCCTCTACACATAGAAATGTACAGCAAACACTAACAAAGGAAAGATTAACAGTTCAGCATTCTTATATTTTTCAATTTTTCCAATTACAATGAATTAAAAACCATCTGAAGGGATCAAACAATGATCTTCCCTCCACTTAAATTTCCTATAAATCGAGTGTTTCCTTTTCTTTTCTTTTTTTTTTTTATAATTTTAAATGGACTAAGAGACTCGTTCTCTAGTAAAAACTTAACAGTGACTTTGCAAAGCTTTGTGTATGTCTCTAATGCTCTTTGTCAATGAACAAACATTCCACCAATGACTTGTCCATGTCCAAAAAAAAAAAAAAAAAAAAAGTTCAAGAAATGCTATAAAGCCCATACCTAGACTCCTCACTGGAATTTCTCTTCACATTCTTAGCAGAAGAACCTAAGAGAAAGCTCAAATCAAGATTGTAATTGAAAGGGATTGATATCTTATCTTCTTCCTTTTCATTTTTCTCTGAATTCTCGAAATCAGAGCCGTCATCCTTAACAGAACCTTTTCCATTCACTAACATTTTCTCTTCCAAATGATCGAAAATCTCAGAAACACCAGTTCTGCTCTCCGCAGAATTCAAAATTGAATAATCCATTCGCAACTGTTCCAACACGCCTTTGTGTTCAGCATGAAGAATCGAATCCAAACACCTGCTCACCGCACATACACACACACACACATAAAAACTCAACAAAATTAACCTAAGCCACCGCCTTTACAATAAGGTGAAAGCGCTGATATATGAAGCTTACGAGGCTAAGCGAAGGAACTCGTTAACATCTTGTTCCGGCTCGAACATCGACTGTAAAGCTTCAAGTAGCTTTGCCTTAGAAACCGGAATGTACCTCTGCCTCGGCACTCTAATTCCAGAAATCCTGTTCGAATCTCCAACTTCTTCTTCCTTGTCCTTCCGCTTCCTCGACTCTCCATCTCTATCTTCCGATTTCGCATCTCTTTCACTCCAAAAAGTCTCGCCGCCTTCGACGCTCTTCGAATGCAACTCTAGCGGGCCTACGGCGATTTCTTGGCATCTGAAAGAACAAGAAGGTGGTGCGAAGGAGAGTGTACTGTATGTTCGAAGTGAGGATTCTGCTGGAGCAGAGCGAGGAAGGAAAACGTTGAAATTGGTGAAGATTTGCGAAGCGAACATGAGGAAGACCGCGAAATTACAGGGCTTTTTCTCTGATCGATCTCAGAACTTAGATCGAAATAAGCACTTGTTGGTTAATTATTCATCATTTGAAATGTTCATTCTTCCGCTCTTGACCTCGTCCGGAACAATGCAGACAGTGCTGGGCTTTCAAAGATGTACGGAACAAGTAACCGTGTTGATTTTTCTGACACGTGTAGCGACCAGCTAGCCGCCACGTAACGCTAAATAATCTTCTGGTTCGGAAAATTCTCCGCAGAGCAGTGGACTGGGCGTTGGGTGTTACGTTGCAAAACAATTATATTTCGGAAAACACAAATAAAAATAATTAATAGATTATTGTTCATTAGTTATTTTCTTTTGGCGTATGGAAATTTTCATATATGTCTTTTATTTGGAATGTACTCATAGTTATTACAATAGCATGATACGAAATGTTTAATTATCAAAAAATTTATTGTTACTATAACACCTCAAATTAAATATTTTTAAATACCCTACTATAATTTTTCTCATATGTCTTCAAATAAATTATATTTTCATTTAACCCTAAGACCTAAACTCTATTCATATACATGTGTATACATATATATATATATATATA
>JAJIYU010015852.1:0-12446 GCA_030144865.1 Tinospora cordifolia | reverse complement strand
ATAATTGAAATGATTGTCATAATCAAATTCCAAATGTGTTATAGATCAATTATTTCTAGACTTGAAGGCTACATAATATGTAAATAAGAGTGCATATGTTTCATCAAGCGTACCTGGTAATATCTTTAATGCACACTCACTTTCTCTCCATGCCTTTTCATAGCTAATATTGATCGCAAACTCCTTTCACATGTCTCTGACAATGCCATTTCGTTTATAAATACGTTTAACCCCTTAATATTTGGATTTGATGCACTCACAATCATCTAAATACTTGCTTTCTTCTGTCCATGTTGAATCACATCTAACGAACATGAATGAGTGCTATTGAATTTTATTATTAGCTTAATATCTTGAGTTAGTTGGTTTTAGTGTTCCCAGTCTCTAACTACAATTATTACATGCACATTTCTCTATAGACAAAACAATGGTTGATTTTTTAACTTTGAACTCAATTATTTTTTATGGCATGCAGGGATATTTGCTTTCATTACTCTTTCTCATTACTACTGACTAATATGTCGTAATCAATAAAATTAGTTGTTAGCTCAAACTACGAGCTAAACCAAAGCCTCGCACTATCCCTAAAAAAATAGGAATTGTTGTCATTTACTTGGCCACTTATTGATGTAAGTTGACCATCTTCAATTGGTGTAATATCTATGTTATTATTATCTTCAAAAACCTCTTAATTGTTTTCATGGCCTAACATGTCACCATCATCTTCAAAACTTTCATTATCTACATTGTCTTGGAAGTCTTCATTGTTACAAAAAGGCTGATGATACCTTTACAACAATCATTGTTGGGATTGTTTATATGTAGAACATTATCAACAAAAAAAAAATCATTAGTTGTATGTTCAATCCTAAAATAACTAGAGTCACAACAATCTAATAGTAAACAATATATTTAAATATGCGTAGCAATAAAGACTGCATTTCAATAAAGAAATAACACACAAAAATTGTTAACGAAGTTCAACTATTAAGCCTATGTCTGCGGGGCCTTACCCAAATCGAAGGATTCTATAGTTGTTTGCAAAACACACCACTTCTCAGTAGGAACAACACCCTATAGCAGTACACTCCAAACTAGAATCTACTTGACACCCTCTCATCTTGAAGAACATTGTCAAGCTCTACTAACACACTTTCAGCGACCAAATGCAGTCACTACTGTCTTGTTGAAACCAATTGCAGAGTGTTCAACTCCTTGATTTCACGATCACTTAATAGAATAGAAAAGTGAAATATAGATTTCAAGACTCAGTACAATGATTCACAGTAGTATAAACACTGATTTCTTTGAAGTTTCAAATGATGAAGAAAGCCTTAAATGTCTTTATATTTATAGGCTTCATTGTAGAGACTTTTTATAGCAAGCCAAAATTCTTGGTGATTTTTTGGGCAGACTGTGGGATAGACTATATCGCGATACTATGAGCACTGTTAACCATTTTACAAATTTCTAGAAAACTGCAACTTACTAAGACCAAAATGATCCTTCTGCAACTTTCCAATATCACTGGATCTTTAACACAACAGGCAGATTGAAATCCTTTAATGAAGATGTTCTACTTGTTTTATTTTTAAAACATTTTACAAGGATTTGGAACTCTTTCTTAGAGAATACACATTTGTAGTTTTTAAGAAAGTTGTTCCATCTTAAAGAAAGATCAATTTTTGGGTTTGAAAATGTTCCATTTTCTAAAAAAATTCTTAGCATATCAAATTGAGAACGTTTTCCAAAAAATACTAATACCAAAAACTTGCCAAGAATGATTTTCAAAAATATTCTATAGGATTGAACAAACTTGTTCTAATGGTTATACAATTTTTCAATTTCCAAAATGGTACGCAGTTATCTAGCATGAAATATATAGATTAAATAATAATGACACGTAACATTCAATTTCTAAAAACGAGTTTCAGTATTCCATTTTCTAAAAACCAATATATAACATTATGTAATATTTTGTTTCCAATAGCAGCAATATTCTTTTTTCTAAAATCAAGTATCAACAATGTGCTACCATGACTTATTCTATAAGGTTAATGTTATTCCCAGAATATTGGTAGCACCAAACATGACAATAAAACCAATTTTCAGCAATTTCCCCCTTTGGCATGGTTTGGTGCAAAACATAGCAAAAACACATTTGGAAATAGAAGCATGATAATCAATAAGAATTCAAATGAAATATCAATAAATAGGATCAATTGAAATTGTTATAGTCAAGAGGAAACAAAGCAGAACAAAATAAAACAAAATACTGTTATCAAAAATTATATCCTACTCCTAAACTCCTACGACTATCCTAATCATAGTCTCTCCCTTTTTGCACAAGCAATGTCAAAGTTGTGCTTCATCCTCAAATTGGTGGAGAATGGAATGGATGTGATGTTTTCTAGCTATGATGTACGCTAGGCAAGCTTTTAGGTGCTGAATTTAGCTCTGTTGATTAGAGAATGTAACACGAGCATCAGCTAAGTTAGTAGTCTGTGGGGCTATCAGCCACTCCCCCTCAATGTCTAACATATGAAAACCATTAAGAATCTTCTTCAAGATGTATATGTCCCCTTGAATGTGTGTTCGATCCATCTGCTGAATCTAAATTTTGTACTTCTTGACAAGAAAAGCATTAATGGTACACAAAAGTAGTAACTTGTTGTAGCTAGAAGCTGTAATAACCTAAATCCTGTGTACTCAATTAATTGAAATTGATCATTTATTCAGTGAAATTTGGGGGCAAAATAAAACCAAGCTCATTTCGGGGCTAAATTTGGCAGGTTTCCAAAACTCTCATTTAGTGCACCTTAGGGACCCAAAACAACTTGAAATGAAGTAAGGTGACATGAACCAACTAAGAGGACAACATATCAAAAAATTAAAATAATTGGTTAAGGTTAAGGTTTTTATTTGCCAAATGCCCTTCAGGGGGTCCAAATTAGATAGAATTGTCATTTAGGGTATTTCAGGGGATCGAAATCACCCGAAATGAAACAAAATAACATGAACTAACAAAATGAATGACATATCCATAAATTAGAACAATTGGTCAAGGTTAAGGTTTTCATTTGCCAAATGCCCTTCAAGGGGGCCTAAATTAGAAAGAATTTTCATTTAGGATACTTCAGGGGATCAAAATGACCCAAAATGAAACAGAATAACATGAACTAACAAAACAAATGACATATCCATAAATTAGAACAATTGGTCGAGGTTAAGGTTTTCATTTGCCAAATGCCCTTCAGGGGGTTCGAATTAGAAAAAAATCATCATTTAGGGTATTCTTGGGGATCGAAATGACCTGTAACGAAACAAAATGACATGACCTAACCAAATGAATCATATATCCAAAAATCAAAACAATTGACCAAGATTTGGATTTTCATTTGTCTAGTGATCCCAGTGGATCTAAAATAAGGAAAGTTTTTGAGGGAAAATCACCTTGGACTAAACCATACCTTAAAATGTGCATTAGGTTCATGCGATTCCAAAACTATAGGTTATAAATCATAATTCCATGTAAATAAGGAGATATTAATTTTTATTTGATTTTTGTGAACCCATGAAGTCATGGCCACCCCTAACATATACAAGTCACATGGGTGGAACACCATGATCATGTGAACCTTACCCTACCCTAAGCTCCATGGGACTTGTCCATTATTTGAAACCATGAAAAATGATCCCATGTGCCATGTAAATGATCAAATATGCCCAAATCTATAGAAACCATGCAGAATGATTCCATGTGGCAAGATAAATGATCATGTATACTAAGGTTACATATAAAATGTCTCATAAGTGTGTGTGTGTGTGCACACATGTGACAAACCCAAGATAGAAGTTTAATGAGAGTGGTTGATTTTAAGAGATATAGAAAGATTCCTTCACTAGAAAAAAAAAAGAAAATAGAAACTTGCCTCATGGTTATATGTGGAGCCAAAAAGGGAGAAAATCCAAGGGAAATAAGAAACATTCCAAAGCTTTGTTTTTGTGTGCCCATATTAGAAACTTATTTGATTTTATGAATCACAACACATTAGAATGTTTCCCTACTAATAGAGGACGTCCAGTAGAGATTAGAATGTATTCTAAACCTTTAATTGTGTTTACATACATAAAAGAAACAAATAAAGTTTAAAGATTTTGCTCACACTTGGATTGGAAACCTTAGTGGTCCCACCTGCCAACCATGAGCACACTTGCCTTTCTCACCCAAACTATCTCCTTATGAGTTTGAAAATATGCCCAAAGGTGGTGAGCTTCCCTAGCTGCCCTAGATGCCCCCCTTGTGCTCATGAATCCCTATAAATACCCCCTCTTGCTCACATTCATCTCATCCCAAAGCAAAGAGTTGACACTTCCCTGTTTGCTTGTTCTTGCCTTCTTCTTGGCACCTCTTCTCACCCTCTTTTCTCTCTTGTGTGAGAAGTTCTTAGTTTAGTATTTTAAAGAATTGTTGAAGTAGTCTTGTTGGCGGTTTAATGTTCTGAAAGTGGTTGATAAGGTGAAACTCTGCCAAATTCAACAAAAATTCGGATTAAGGTGAAGGGGATTTCTTGAACTTCTATTTTTCTTTTTCTAAGTTTCTAGCATGTTCATGCTTGTTTGAATTCTAATTTTTAGCATGTTTTAACTTAGTTTCATCATGTTTAATCATTTTTTAATTTTAGTTTAACATGTTTTTTTGTTTTATTCACTTATGAGAGCATGCCTTGCTTAGAATTCATGTTTAGGATTTAATTCAATGTATCAAACATGCTATGTAATGTTTACATGCTTTCTTGGTTGATTAAAAATTTGATATTTACATTTTGAATTTCTTTTATGATTATGTGATTCTTAAATATAAGAAATTGAAGATAAGAACCATGTACTGTCATAGTGACCCGTATGGGCGCAACTAAGGGATACTTGGTATGTGACATCTAATGGAAAGTGACAAAGAAATGTTTTTCTATCCTAAAGAAGGGTATCCAAATTAAGAACATCAAGGGAGTAGAAGCCCTTTCAGTCTTAATGTCAACTACAACCAAAAAGTTGCTTGAATTAATCCATGAATGTTTTTGAATTTGGATGTGCTATTGATTTGAAATAGTAACTTAGTTGTTTAATGAATGATCCACTGTGCTATGTGCTTACCCCTTCCTTTTATTTTTTAGGAAATTGACTTGAATCGTGAATGCCATGGATATTAGATTATTTCTAAGTTTTGAAAGTTTTATTTCAAGGGCATGTTGCCCAAATTTTGAATTTAAGACTTTTGCTGAATTTTATTTAAGTTTTGAAAGTTATGTACTCAAGTTTTGATTTAAGAATGTAACTTTGTATATTTTTTTAAATAAATAAAGAGTTTGAAGTATTCCTTATCTAATTATATAGCCTTATCGAATTGAAATCTAATACATTGTAATGTATCCATGAACATTTTCAATAAGTGTTTAAATAAAGGAATTGAGATGTAAGTTGTGTACTTATAAACGTAACAAACGACCCAACCCGCCTTGTGGTTGAGCTTAAACCTTTTTCTAGGGGGTTGGAGTGTTACAAAGGTGGTATAAGAACCTAGGCATTAGTTGTTGGGCCAAAATTAGAAAGTTTCCTCTAATACCAAATGTGGTATCAGAGCCTAGGCTTTAGGTGCCTTGGGCTAGAATTAGACAGTCAATCAGTGACTATTTGACTAGAATTAGAATATAACACCCCAACCCCCTAGAGACAAGTTTAAGCTCAACCACAAGGCGGGTTGGGTCCTGTGTTACATTTTGCAAGTACATAACTTGCATCTCAATTCCTTTATTTAAACACTTATCGAAAATGTTCATGGATACATTACAATGTATTAGATTTCAATTCGATAAGGCTATATAATTAGATAAGGAATACTTCAAACTCTTTATTTATTTAAAAAAAATATACAAAGTTACATTCTTAAATCAAAACTTGAGTACATAACTTTCAAAACTTAAATAAAATTCAGCAAAAGTCTTAAATTCAAAATTTGGGCAAAATGCCCTTAAAATAGAACTTTCAAAATTTAGAAATAATCTAATATCCATGGCCTTCATGATTCAAGTCAATTTCTTGAAAAATAAAAGGATGGGGTGAGCACATAACCCTATGGATCATTCATTAAACAACTAAGTTACTATTCCAAATCAATAGCACATCCAAATTCAAACACTTTCATGCATTAAGTGCTTCAAGTAACTGTTTGGTTGTAGTTGACATTAAGACTGAGAGGAGTTCTACTCCCTTGATGTTTTTAATTTCGATACTCCTCTTTAGGGTGAAAAGATATTTCTTTTTCACTTTCCATTGGATGCCACATACCCAGTATCCCTTAGCTGCGCCCCGCAACCACACACTCGAAGCATGTGTTAAAAACACCCATAGCACCCATACCGGTCACTATGACAGTACGTTATTCTTATTTTCAATTTCTTATATTTAAGAATCACATAATCATAAAAGAAATTCAAAATGTAAATATCAGAATTTTAAACAATCAAGAAAACATGAAAACATTACATTCCATGCTAGAAACATTGAATTAAATACTAAATATGGATTCTAAGCATTGCATGCTCTCATGAGTGATTAAAACATAAAAACATGCTAACTAAAATTAAACTATGATTAAACATGTTGAAACTAAAATAATAAATGATGAAAATTAGAATTTAAACAAACATGAACATGCTAGAAATTTAAAATAGCAAGGTAGAGGTTTAAGAAATTCCCTCCACCTTAATTCGAGTTTCTTTGTAGAATCCAGCAGAGGTTCCCCTTATCCATCACTTTTAGAACTTCTAATCACCAAAAAAACATATTTCAACAACTCTCTAAAACACTAAAGTAAGAACTTCTCACACAAAAAAGAAAAGAAAGTGAGAAGAGGTGCCAAAAAGAGGGCAAGAACAAGCAAAGAGGGAATTGTCAACTCCTTGTTTTGGGATGAGATGAATGTTAGCAAGAGGGGGTATTTATAGGTGTTCATGAGCACAAGGGGGGCATCTAAGGCATCTAGGGCAGCTCAACATGTCTTGGCATGTTTCCAAACTCATAAGGGGATGCTTTGGGTGAGAAAGGCAAGTGTGCTCATGGTTGGCAAGTGAGACCACTAAGGTTTTCAATCTAAGTGTGAGCAAAATCTTTGAACCTTATTTGTTTATTTTATGTGTGTGAACACAATTAAAGGTTTAGAATACATTATAATCTCTCTTGAATGACCTATATTAGTAGGGAAACATTCTAATGTGTTATGATTCATAAAATCAAATAAGTTTCTAATATGGGCACACAAAAACAAGGCTTTGGAATATTTCTTATTTCCCTTGGATTCTCTCCTTTTTTGGCTCCACATGTGAGCGTGAGGTAAGTTTCTATTTTCAAATTTTTTCTAGGTTAAGGAATCTTTCTTTATCTCTTTAAATCAGTCACTCTTATTAAACTTCTATCTTGGGTTTGTCACATGTGTGCCCACACACACACTTATGAGACATTTTATATGTAACCTTAGTATACATGATCATTTATCTTGGCACATGGAATCATTCTTTATGGTTTCTATAATTTTAGGCATACTTGATCATTTACATGGCACATGGGATCGTTCTTCTTGGTTTCAAATAATGGACACGCCCCATGGAGCTTAGGGTAGGGTCAGGTGCATATGATCATGGTGTTCTACCCATGTGATTCACACATATTAGGGGTGGTCATAACTTCATGGGTTCACAAAAATTAAATAAAAATTAATATCTCTTTATTTACATGAAAATATGATTTATATTATATAGTTTTGGAATCACATGAACCTAATAAACATTTTAAGGTATGGTTTGACCCAAGGTGGTTTTTCTTCAAAAACTTTCCTTATTTAAGACCCACTGAGGTTACTAGGCAATTGAAAATCCAAATCTTGGCCAATTGTTCTGATTTTTGGATATGTCTTTTATTTTTTCAGTTCATGTCATTTCATTTCATTTTAGGTCATTTCGATTTCCCAAAGTACCCTAAATGATGTTTCTTTCTAATTTGGACCCCTTGAAGGGCATTTGGCAAATGAAAACCTTAACCTCGACCAATTGTTGTAATTTTTGGATATGTCATTCATTTTGTTAGTTCATGTTATTCCATTTCATTTCAAGTCATTTCGATTCCTTGAAGTACCCTAAATGACAATTATTTCTAATTTGGACCCCCTAAAAGGCGTTTGGCAAATGAAAACCTTAACCATGACCAATTATTCTAATTTTTTGATATGTTGTCCCGTTCGGTCATGTCACCTTACTTTATTTCAAGTTGTTTGGGGTCCCTAAAGGGCAGTAAATGAGAGTTTTGGAAACCTACCAAATTTAGCCTCGAAATGAGCTCGGTTTCATTTTACACCCAAATTTTCACTAAATGAATGATAAATTTTGTTTAATTGAGTACAAAAGATTTAGGGTACTACAACCATCTCTCCTTAGAAAAATTTTATCCTCGAAATTTATACATAACTAAGAATTTTTAGTGAATAGATGTGGATATTTGGTGTTCATCTCCTTTTCGAGTTCCCAGGTAGCTTCTTCTACCCTGTGATGTTTCCACAGTACCATTACTAACAGGATATCCTTCGTTTGTAGACTGCGTACTTTATGGTTGAGGATTCTAACTGCTGCTTCCTCGTAAGTAGCATCACCTTGAATATTCACTTCCTCTTAGTGGATGATGCGAAAGGGGTCAGTTTCGTACTTTTTCCCATTTCCTTTAATGTCTAAGACACAAGAGCTCAACATAACCTCTAGTGTCTGGGTAACTCTCTCAAACTTACTGACTTGATTTGTGGATCTGGTTGGCAAAAATTAGCCACTTTAGTGAGATGATCTGTGATTTTTCATACACTGGTTTCTCCCTAAGTCTTAGGGTATCCCTAGCATCTAACCAAAGGTCGGTATGCTTATCTTATTCAATTTCTTCTATTAGGCTTGTGAGCCATTTGTCTTGTCTTTGTTCACCCCCAATCTAATTGCAAAAGATTTGGTGGGCAAGACATATTGTAGGGATAGGCTCATTTTTCATTTTAGGGTCATACCCAGCCTAAAGTTCTCAATCTATTTGAAGGTTAAAGTTTTTTGTCATATCCCACCTCCGTCTTAGTGGACTCGACCACACGGAAGGCCTTGGGTTATTACTAACACTGTCTATTCTCAGACTTTCTATTTTGAACCTTCAAAATGTAGCAACAAGGATTCTTAAGGGAATAAATTTCATTTATTGAAAAGAATTGGTACAAATCCTTATCAAACCTTTAAACTCATAAATGCTAACATATAACAATTTTAAATAAAGGCTTAATCAAGTTCTCCCAATATTTTTTTATACAAGGGTCTCTAGGGTAGGTCTTAATCTTCTTGAACCTCAACAGCAAACATTCTGGCCTGCTTCTGCCCATGGCCCTGATTCTGCCGCTGGTTAGCATTCTGTTATTGTTTTCTGCCCTGAAAACGATTATTCTGACTTCCTCCTTGAGTGTTTTGTGGTTGAGGAGCCTGAGTGGGTGTAGTCGAGCAGTTTCTTGCTACACGACCCTTCTACCTACACACATAGCACAGTCCCTGCTTCCTCACTTGTTCTTTTAGTTCATCTTTATTTTGCCCCTATTTTTGGGTCTATGGTACCTTCCCACCACTCTTATTCTTTTTCTGGGCTTTAGGGTTATCTATTTCATTACTAAGCCTCTTGTTCTTTCCTCTAACCTTCTGTTCTCAGTTGAGTTCATGCTCTAGGATTCCTATATGTCTTTAAGCTTAGAGCCATAATCACTTTTCGAATCTCAATCTTGAGACCCCGAGCAAACCAATTAGTTTTCATTTTTTCTTCTTAGATCAGCTCCCAAGAGAACTTATCCAATTTAGTAAACTTTCTCTCTTACTCAGCTACAGTCAAGTCCTTCTAATTCAACCTGACGAAGTCCTCTTGTAGCTTCCACATTGTCATCTGTGGAAAAACTTTTCATGGAAGACCTCTTTGAACTCTTCCCGATTCATCTTTTCAACGCTAATGTTTCTTTCAGCAACCATTCGTACTATCATGACTCTAGATTCAGTTTCTAGGTTATCGATCGGTTGAGTGGCCTAAAAGGTTTTCTTCTAGGTTCTTTTCATGCATGGGTACAGGATTTGGTCTCAAAGCAAATAAACAATAAAGCATGCATATGATACAATCATACAATCAAGCTAGCACAGCAAGGTTCCAAACTTCCACCTAAGCTTTCAAGTTCAAGGGTCTCATACCACTCTATCCCTTCCACTTAGGCTTTCACCTAGAACAGAGCCGCACCCAAAAAATTTTGCAAATTGCTCGATAACTAAGGTTTCCAAGCCCACTATACTCCACCGTCCCATACCAACGAGCATAGAAAAACCCGTTTTGCCAGAGTTGCTAATCATTCACCACATATGGTCCATCATTCTTCGAGTCCAGGCTCGCTCTATATCCCCGAATTCTTATGGATCCCATACTACATAGAAACCAAAAGATACAGAAGCTTCTCGGTCCCATGTCCTGATCAAAGAATTTTTTGTTTTTAAACAAATTTCAGTCTCTAGCCTATGTCCTAGAGATTTATGCTTTTGATCCATTGTGCCACCCATGGTTACACCCATGTCTCTTCCTAAGGTCAATCCCATAGACCCATGGTTTCAAACTGGTTGACTCACAATCTCTGTCTAGTCAAGATACCACATTTGACATCTTTTTCAACTCCTAAATAGTTTCTTGCCCTAATTTTTCAGCTTCTAATTTTTTATTATAGAAAGTAAGGGTGTTCTTCAACTCAGATCACTCGTATAAGCTAGTGGAATAGCATCCAAATTGGGCGACGAGACCAAAGTCTGCTATGCAACTGCGCTTTCTAGAGCGGGATAACCCACCTCCCTTTCAATGTTTAGCTTTACTCGAGACAAGACTTACCCACTATTAGCTCAACTTGTAGTCTTTGTATCCAAACAAAATACTTCAAAAACATATACTTCTTTTTTGAAAACACTTTCTAAAACGTTTTTCAATTTCAAAAATAGAAGGTAGGGCATTCAAGATTCAATTCAATTTCAAGTGAAACCCTAATTTGAGTATCTAATTCTCGTCAAACAGCCACTGATTGAATTTCTAATTCTAGCCCAAGGAATTCAAGATTCGATTCAATTCAAAGTAAAACCCTAATGTGAGTTTCTAATTTAAGTCAAACAGCCACTGATTGAATTTCTAATTCTAGCCCAAGGCACCTAAAGCCTAGGCTTTGATACCACCTTTGTATCAGAGGAAACTTTCTAATTTTGGCCCAGTAACTAATTCCCAGGCTCTAATACCACCTTTGTAATACCCCAACCCTTTATAGACATGTTTAAGCTCAACCACAAGGCGGATTGGGTCCTATATTACATTTACAAGTATACAATTTGCATCTCAATTCCTTTATTTAAACACTTATTAAAAATGTTCATGGATACATCACAATGTATTAAATCTCAATTCAATAAGGCTATACAATTAGATAAAGGAATACTTCAAATTCTTTATTTATTCAAATAAAATAAAGAAAGTTACATTTTTAAATCAAAACTTGAGTACATAACTTTCAAAACTTAAATAAAATTTAGCAGATGTCTTAAATTCAAAATTTGGGCAACACGCCCTTAAAATATAACTTTCAAAACATAGAAATAATCAAACATCCATGGCCTTCATGATTCAAGTCAATTTCCAGAAAAATAAAAGGAAGGGGTGAGCACATAGCCTAATCGATCATTATTTAAACAACTAAGTTATTATTCCAAATCAATAGCACATCCAAATTCAAACACTTTCATGCATTAAGTGATTCAAGCAACTTTTTGGTTGTAATTGACGTTAAGACTGAAAGGAGTTCTACTCCCTTGATGTTCTTAATTTAGATACCCTTATTTAGGGTGGAAAGACATTTCTTTCTCACTTTCTATTAGATGCCACATACCAAGTATCCCTTAGTTGCACCCCACAACCACACACTCCAAGCATGTGTTAAGAACACCCATAGCACCCATACGGGTTATTATGACATTACATGGTTCTTATTTTCAATTTCTTATATTTAAGAATCACATAATCATAAAAGAAATTCAAAATGTAAATATAAGAATTTTAAACAACCAAGAAAGCATGAAAACATTACATCGCATGCTTGAATCATTGAATTAAATCCTAAACATGGATTATAAGCATGACATGCTCTCATGAGTGATTAAAACGTAAAAACATGCTAACTAAAATTAAATTATGATTAAACATGTTGAAAATAAATTAATACATGATAAAAATTAGAATTTAAACAAGCATGAACATGCTAGAAATTTAAAATAGGAAAGTAGAGGTTTAAGAAATCCCTTCCACCTTAATTCGAGATTCTTTGT
>JAJIYU010015851.1:0-12464 GCA_030144865.1 Tinospora cordifolia | reverse complement strand
TTTAATTATCCTAATTTTTATTATATTTCTAATATAAATTATTTTTCATGTGCCAACCTACCATTTGCACCCAAAATTTCTTAAAATCTTTGAAATTAATCTATTTGACTTGTTTTATTTATTTTCCTCAAACTTGTTTATCTTCAATTATTTGACGAAATTTTGGGGTATTTTGACTTATCAATTTTCTGAAAGATTAGAAAAAATGGGTGAGCTTAAAGCCTAGTGGATCATTCCAAATATTTAAATCTTTATTTCAACATATAGGACAAATATGTCAAACACTTTCAAATATTACATGATTCATGCAATTTATTATTCACAATTATAGTTAACACCGAAAGCAGTTCACCCTTTGTGTTTCAAGTCTAGGGAGAGAGATCACTCCAAAAACTCAAACCCTTATTAGTGAAGTGGGATCACTCTGAAAGCCCAGTTCACTTTGGGGTCAATCCTGACACCCAATTCAAAATCAAAGGTTCGATATGCTCATCTATGATTGGAACACACACGAAAAAAATCCTTCCTTGCAGCGGTACATGGTTAGAATCTTAATTAATCTATTGTTAAGTGGAAAGCATAACATTTATATATGTAAACTATAGACAAACATGAATTAGACATGTAAGCATGGTGACATCATAGCATAACATCACAGATCGTGCATCTTTATTCATTTACGCCTAAGCATGCATATTCTACATGGCATTTATAATGGTAGATCAAAGATATTTAAGGCATATGATACATGCAAGACTTATTTAAATCAAAATAATAAATTAAAACCAGCAATCATCTCCACCTCAATCTCTTAATCCTCTGATCTTGAGATTCGAAGCTCCTTGAACCTCTATTAAGCCTTCACAACTTCTAGCAAAAAATTTGTGCAGAATGTTGTTTCTCCACCTTCCTGCTACTCTAATTGTTGTTTAGAACAATTAAAGAATGAAAGGGATGCCAAGAGGGAGGCAAGGAGAGCAAAAAAAGAATTGTCTTATTTTTGTTGGGATGAAGAGAATGGTGCTCATGCTTGGGTTTATATAGAGTTCTAATGGACAAGTTTTGGCAAGTTTGGAGTGTCTTCATTATAGAAACCTTTCTAAAACTCTTCCCCTTTTTATTTTGTTTATTTCCTCTGCATAAGAATTAGTAAGTAAAGGTTTTAGAAGTTGCTAATACATTCTTTTGGGTCGATTTTATTGTAAAAACCTTTCTAATTTTCTATTTTACTTGTTTCTCACTCACATATATTAGCAAGTAATTGTTTTAGAAGTATCTGATACATTCTTTTGGATTGATTTCATTTTAGAAACCTTTTGAACTCTCTATTTGTCACACCACATAGGTTGGACCCACTAAACACCCCGAACACACCGTGGATGTGGTGACACACTAGGTACTGTCCCCACCCCTTGGGGTTTTCTTTTGCCTCCACAAAGATCCGAACCTAGGACCTAGGGCTTAAGTACATAGATTTCACAAAATCTGCTACCATTGAGCCATCACCACATCCACGGTGTGTCTGGGGTGTGCAGTGGATCCGACCTATGTGGTGTGACAATAAAAAGGCGCCTTTTTTGTAACACACTGACACACCGAACATACCAGGACACACCGAGTGACTCAAGGTACTGTCCCCTCCCTTTGGGATGTTCTGGCCACTGCAGACTTTCGAACCCATGACCTAGGGCTTAAGTACATAGATTTCATGAAATCCGCTACCATTGTCACCCAATGGTAACGGATTTCACAAAATCTATGTACTTAAGCCCCAAGTCATGGGTTCGAAACTCCGTAGAGGCGAGAAAACCCCAAGGGGAGGGGACAGTACCTTGAGTTACTTGGTGTGTCTAGTGTGTCAATGTGTTACCAAAAAGGCACCATTTTATTGTCACACCACATAGGTCGGACCCACCACACACCCTGGACACAACGTGGATGTGGTGACTCACCAATTGGGGTTTTCTTTTACCTCTGTAGGGATTCGAACCTAGGACTTAGGGCTTAAGTACACAGATTTCACAAAATTAACTACCATTGAGCCAACAGCTCAATGGTAGCAGATTTCGTGAAATCTATGTACTTAAGCCCTCGGTCCCAGGTTCGAATTTTTATGGAGGCGAAAGAAAACCCCAAGGGGTGGGAACAGTACCTAGTGAGTCACCACATCTACGGTGTGTCTAGGGTGTGTGGTGGGTCCAACCTATGTGGTGTGAAAATAAAAAGGTGCCTATTTTTGTAACACACCTACACATTGGATGCACCGAGACACACCACATGACTCAAGGTACTGTCCCCTCCCCTTGGGGTTTTCTTTCGCCTCCATGGATATTCTAATTAAGGACCTGGGGCATAAGTACCTTGATTTCACGAAACCCACTACCATTGAGCTGAGCTCAGTGGTAGCAAAGTTCATAAAATCTGGGTACTTAAGCCCCAGGTCCTAGGCTCGAATCTCTGCGGAGGCAAAAAAAAAACCCCAAGGGGTGGGGACAGTACCTGATGAGTCACCACATCCACGATGTGTCTGGAGTGTGCGGTGCGTTTGACCTATGTGGTGTGACACTATTTTACTTTATTTAAATTATTTTATTTTGTTTTATTTATTTTTTAATTTTAATTATTCAAAAAAGTTTTGGGATATTACAACATACCCCCAATAAAATAAATTTCATCCTTGAAATTTGCACTTACTTGTCCCGATGTTATCTGATCGCGTATTTCTGGTGAAGAGGTTTGAGTATTTAGTTTTCGTCTCATTTTCTAGCTCCCATGTTGCTTCTTCTCCTCTATGATGCCACCAAAGAACCTTAACAAAGGGGAGATCCTTCATTCTCAAGCTTTGTACCTTGTGGTTTAGGATTCTGTTGCTTCTTCATACATAGCACCATTTTGAATATCAACCTCTTCCCAATGGATTATGTGAGAGGGGTCTGGTCCATATCTTCTTAGCATCAACACATGGAATACATTGTGTTTTGAGGACATTTGGTTTGGTAAGTTAAGTTTTTATGTGCATTCACCGATTCTTCCAAGTATTGCAACTCGACCAATGAATCAAGGTGATAACTTTCCTTTGCATCCAAACCTCTTAATCCTTTTTTGAGGGTTTATCCTCAAGGACACTCTATCACCCGCCTAGAACTCAAAGGGCCTTCTCCTTTAATCAGCATAACTCTATTGCCTATTTTGTGTTATGGCCAATTTCTTCTTGATCTATTTAACTTGATTACTCATCTCTTCTACCAAGCTTAGCCTGTAAGCACATTGTCCTTAAGTTCTGCCCAATAGGTTGGTGATCTGTAAGGCCTCCCATAAGAGCTTCGTATGGGGTCATTTTTTTATTTGCCCGATAACTATTGTTATAAGCAAACTCTGCTATGTGTAGGTACTTGTTCCAGTTGCCCTTGAAATCAAGAACACAAGACCTCAACATGTCTTCTAGTATCTGAATGCCTCTCTCAGACTAAGTATTAATTTGTGGATGGAAAGCGATGCACATGGTGAGTATGGTGCCCAACTCCTTCTATAGATTCTGCCAAAATTGTGATGTGAATCGAGAGTTTCTGTTTGACACTATGGTTTTATCACACCGTGAAGTCACAATATCTCCTTTACATAGAGGCCTCTTAGTTTACTAACTTGGTCTGTGGATCTAATGGGAAAGAAATAAGCAACTTTGGTGAGATGATCCACAATTAGTCATACAATATCTTCTCCTTTCTGATTCCTGGGTAATCTGCTAACAAAGTTCATCACAATGTTATCCACTTTCATTCAAGGACTTGGAGTGGTTTTAACATTCATGTGGGTTTTCTATGCTCTGCCTTCACTTGCTGACAAGTAAGGCACTTAGAGACATACTTAGTCACATTTTTTTTCATTCCTTGCCACTAATAGCTCTTATAGAGGTTTTGATACATCTTGTCAATACCTGAATGCATCGTGTAGTTGGTCTAATGGGCTTCGTCTAGTATGGTTTGCTTACTTTATCCATTTTGAGGCACACAAATTCTATCTCCAAGCCTTATGATATTTTTAGCATCTATCCTGAAATCAGTATGCTTACCCTGTTCAACTCCATGTATAACAACCAGTAATTTTTATTACATGTAGACATGATGTATGTGTGTATAAGCATGTATTATACACATACACATAAGTGTATATAATGTCACATGGAATAAAAAAATGTAATTAGTAAGAAAATTCAGGAAATAAAAAATAAATAAATTGGAGTAATTTAAAATAATAATAATAATAATAATAATAATAATAATAATAATAATCGTAATAACAATAGTAATAACAATAAGAATAAGTTAGAATTATAAACAAGAGGTGTGTGTGTGTATATATATATATATATATATATATGTATGTATGTATGTATGTATGTATGTATGTATGTATGTATTAGTATATTGGTGGTATGAAATGGATTAGAAAAGAAAAAAAATGAAAGTAAATGGTGTTCGTATAGTTAGTACGTGAGGAGTGGAAGGAAAAAAAAAAGAAAATAAATAAAAAAATTAAAGAGATGAGGATGGATGGATGGTTATTACGATAATATAATATATATTCGTGGGTGTTTATGTGGGAGCAAAGGGACTATGTATATAGATACGGATGGATGGAGGATGCTGGTCATTGCATGTAATATATATCATGATGGGCGGTGGGGTTTTTTTTCATTTCAACTTCATTTCTCTCTTTACACATCATTTATAGAACACACCAAAGAAGAAACAGAATGCACAGAAGAAAGAAATCTAACATTTTTCTTTGACGAATTGAACACGTAGGAAGCCATTTTTTCTTATTCCTATTACAAAAATGCTAAGTCATGTACTACGATCCTAGAGGTGTCATTTTTACTGTAAGAGGTATTTTATAGTAGTACCCAAAAATAGAGTGTTACCCCACCGTGAGTAAAACTAAGTAAAAATTATACCAATACACTCTTGGTGATACATTGATCACAGATATGTAGTCGGTTTGTATTTATTTATCCTATAGAAACTAAAATAAATACCTCAAGTTTAATAACTTTAGAAAATTTTTGGGTATGTTAAACCCTAATAAAATTTTAATTGGATCCCATAGAAATGTAGAGAATATAAATTTGTACCCATCAATGCTATATTTATAAATTTTAGATATAAATTGAAAATTTGGTGATTGATTAACCAATTGGGTTATTTATCAAAATTTTAAAAAATTAATAAAAATATAATTAGAAAGCCTATTTTTTGGTATTTTCTACTATACAAATATTTTATATGAGTAAAAAAATAATCTTAAAGATTATTGAGCATATTAGGGTTGATGCACACTAACACGTGGGATCAAATACATATATTGTATTAAATATAAGCTGTAAATACGTTGAAAATGATTTATAAAATAAATTTAAATAAGTTGAATTTGATTTGATGCATATAAAATAATTTTTGGTGATAGGATTATATTGGTATTGTGGAGGTAAATTGTTATCAGATATTAGGAACTAGTTGAATGGTAAATTTGGTAAGTAATCTTTACTTGTGGTATTATGTGTGACATTGGCATTATATTAAAAATTCTGATTTTTATTTACAATAGAATGATATAGTGCATTGTAGCATGTCAATTACATACCTAAGCAGGTTGTTGTTTGCTCACTCTACTCTCTATTATTTTTCCAAGTTTTGACAGGAAATGGAAAGGAAAAATGTTGTAATAATCATTATTAGTTTTCTTTTGGAGTTGATAATATGTTGTTAATTGTAATAATTAGCCAGAGTATTGTATTTGGAGATGTATGCAAGATTGTTATGATCTGAATGTATTATCAGAATAAATTATGGATTATGTGGATGGACGGTTAATTTGATGAAGAAAAATATATTTTTATATTTGATGTTGATCTATTAAGTAATTTGAATTTGGTGACATGTTACATCTTCTGCTTACAAAGTTTTCTAATATGTCAATACTCTGACATGTTTGGGAATTCGATGTCAATCGTGACGTCACCTGAAAAGGGTTCATAACACCTTCTATCAAGCTTGTGAGGCACTTATCTTGCTTTTGTTCGTCCCTGATATGATGCAGAAGATTCGGTTGAGAAGTCTTGATGTAGAAGTAAGCCTGCTTCTCATCTAAAGTTATGCCCAAATTGAAATCTTCAATTTGTTCATCTGACCTTTCTCCTCATCTTGCTTATTGAATTTCTTACTTAGGGCTTCTACTACTACGTTGGCCTTTTCTAAATGGTTATGTAGTTTGAAGTCATAATCTTTAAGGAACTTCATCCATCTATGTTGCCTAAAATTCAACTCCTTTTGGGTGTAGATATATTTTAGACTTTTGTGATCTGAAAACAAATCAAACCTTTCACCATAAAGGTAGTGTCTCCAAATCTTTAGACCAAACACAATAGCTGCTAACTCTAGGTCGTGTATTGGGTAATTCTACTCATGAATCTTCAGTTGTTGCGAGGTATAGGTAACGATTTTTCCTTCTTGCATCAACACTACACCCAATCCCTTTTGCAAAGCGTTCGTATACAGAACATATCCAACACCATGTGTAGGAGTAACTAAAATGGGGGTCATAGTCATACTCCTCTCAGTTCTTGGAATGATTGCTCACACTTCTCATCCCAATTGAACTTGACTCCTTTTCTAGTAAGTTTGGTCCTAGGTTTGACTAACTTTGAAAAGTCTTGGATGATTTTTTGGTAATATCCAGCCAGGCCCAAGAAACTTCTGATCTATGTAACTATTTTGGGTTGTTTCCAGTCCATGAAAACTTTCACCTTCTCAAGATCTACAGAGATGTCTTCCGTTGATACTACATGGCCAAGGAACTTTATTGTCTTCATCCAAAATTCAAACTTGCTAAACTTGGCATGCAACTGGTTTCTTCTAAGGGTTTCTAAGACTATTTTCAATTGTCCTAAGTATTCAGCTTCCAACTTAGAGTAAATTAGGATGTCATCCATAAATACCACCACCAACTGGCTAAGGTATTACCTAAATACTCTGTTCATCAGATCCATGAATGTTGCTAGTGCATTGGTCAAACCAAAGGACATTACTATAAACTCAAAGTATCCATACCAGGTCCTAAAGGTTACCTTGTGTATATCCGATTCTCGGATTCTCAACTAATGGTATCCTAACCTAAGATCAATCCTGGAGAAATTAGTAGTTCTCCTCAATTGATCGAATAAGTCATCTATCTTTGGAAAGGGGTACTTGCTCTTTACAGTTGCCTAGTTTAGCTTTCGATAGTCGACACATAGTCTCATACATCCATCTTTCTTTTTTACGAACAACATCAAAGCTTCCCATGGTGATTCACTTGGTCTTATGAATCCTTCACTTGGTCTTATAAATCCTTTCTCTCAGAGCTCATCTAGCTGAGTCTTTAACTCCATCAACTTCACTGGTGCCATTCTATAAGGAAGTATGGCTGTGAGGTTGGTTCCAGGGTGAAGTTCAATCTTAAGCTCTACTTCTCTACCTAGTGGTAGTCCTAGTAAATCATTTAGGAATACATCTTTGTAATCTCATATTACTTCTAAGCTCTAGATTCCTCTTTTTTCTTTCAAGTCCTCCTCTAAGAACTTTGTGAATTCGTCTTTCAGCATCAAGCAGTTCAACATTGCTATCATCGGACTTCTAGGTAACTTTTGCATATCACCATTGATTTTATAGATTTCTCATAAGGGGTAATGTTATGGTTACTTTCCTCTTAGGGCAATCCATTTGTGTTTGATACTAGTTTAACTAGTCCATTCTAAATATTACATCGTATCCATTAATGGAAGTACACAAAGGTTGACTAATATTAGTTTATCCCCAAACCTAAGATCACAACTACACATTCTTTTTGAGATAACTCTAGTTCTTATGGGTGTGGATATATTCAAAGTCATAGGCAAGGTTTTTGTTACTAGATGTAGCCTATCAACTAGTTTTTCAGCAACAAATGATTTTGTAGCACTCGAATCAAACAAAAGTTTCACAATGACATTAAATAAAAGAAATGTACCTTCCACAACAAGGACTTGATCCTCTTGAACATCAACAACACCGAATACTCTGGTCTGGCTCCATTGTTGTGGTTTTGTCCCTTGTTAGCATTTTGTTATTGTTGCCTGCCCTAAGGATGACCATTTTGTCTTCCTCCTTGATTGTTCTATGGTTGTTGCTATTGTGGAGTTTGGGTTTTGGAAGGATAGAACTGTGCTTTATGTCTTGACTGGTTACAATGGAAGCACAGTCATTGACGTCTAGCCTACTCCAACTATTCCTTTGTAGCACGTTTGGGTCAGTTTTGAGTCTAAGCAGTTTTGTTGCCATGGTTCTCACTGGTGTTCTTCTTCTAGTTTTCTTGGTAATCTTTGTCATTACGTGGCCTCTTGTTTCTGTTCTTCAACTTCTGTTCAAAGTTGAGTTCTCCTTCCACCAAGAGTGCCTTCTCGACCACTTCTCTATAGGTCTTCGGGCCTATTGGTATTATTCCCTTTAAGATCTCAATTTTACACCCTGTGCAAATCGATTTGCCTTCATCCTTTCTTCCTTGATTAGTTCAAGCAAAAAATTGGCATATTCAGTGAACTTGGTTTTGTACTTGGCCACACTCATGTCTCGCTAGGTCAATCTGATGAATTGCGATTACATTCACCTTAGCGTGGCTTCAAGAATGAATTTCTCATAAAATAATTTCTTGAACTCTTCCCAGTTCATCTCTCTGACATTGGTGTTTGGATCTCCCTTCAACATCCTCCACCCACTCCTAGCTAGTCCCTTAAACTGATGTGTAGCTAGCACAACTCTATGGGGACCCGTTGCCCCTGACACATCCAAATGCTCATCAAGCTCCTGGTACTAGTGGTCCACCGTATGCAGTCAAATTTTCCATCAAATTGAGATGGGTGGAGTTTTTACAACTCCATCAACATGTCCCTTTGATCCTTATCCTTGATGTCACCTCATGCCCTCTAACGAACTGGAAACTCAGGTATAGGCACCAGTTGTTGTATCAAAATCTGCGATTATGGGGCCACTTGTGGCAGCATCTGAGGCAATTCCCTTGTAATATGTTAATAACTATCCTGGTAATCTCTATTAACAACTCAGGAGTCAACATATTCTCAATTTAAGCCTAAACAGCACCAGTTTGTGCCTCTTGTCCTTGTGGTTCAATCTCATCAGATGTAACAGATCTGGTGGCATATCTCTTGGATCCGACATTATCTACAATTCAAAGTAGTCTTAGTATTCATTTCCTCATGTTTTTCTTTCATTTGTGTTATCATAACGCTGAATTCACGTCTTTAAGTTTTTCATTTTGTAACACCCTAGCTCTCAATTCTCTTTTTATGATGAATCATCGAGGCTACGTGCGGAGATGGCGCGCCCATTTGGCGAGAGACACCAGACTCAGGTTGTTTGTCAAGAACTAGAAGCTACTAAATTCTTTCTCTTTCTGTCTATCCCGTACTTCAAAGCCTTTCTTTCAAATAAGTTATAAATTCAATTTAAAATACACAATGATCTTTAAAATGCCAATTTTGTCAGTAAAATGAGATTCATCAAAAAATGTATATGCAGCGGTTCTAAATATTTACAAAACCAAAATAGAAGCATATTTAACAAAGCAAAACATTTTGCGACAAATTAATAATTTTAGAATCTTTTTTGAAGCATACTATGAAGACATAAACACAGCCCAACTAGCTTAAATTCCAAAATATATAATTTGCATGTGAAACAGTTTAAAAGATGGAGGGCACAAGCCTAATTCAAATTAAACACAGAAAAATATCATTTACAAAAGACATTTAACAACCTCCCTAAATACGTTTCAACAAAATAATTGGAGTTGCCCGAAGATGGTTAATTAGCACTAAATCAAATCTCACCCAAAAAAGAAAGTGGGATGAGTTCAAAAGCCTAGTGGATCATATAGAACATTACTAGTATTATTCAGAACAAAATACAAAACATGCAAATACTTTCATTACATTAGGGCGTTTCAAATACTTTATTTGTCATTCCATCGAAATGCAGACCAAAAGAGATCCACTCTCGATGCCCCTCTATGATCTAGGAGTAAATCAAAAGTAGCACCCTAAGGCCGATTACCTTTTGGTACCACATCTAAGGAGAGAGGTCCATAGTGACTCTCCATCTGAAGACACGATCAGCTATCGCAATCAACTCAGGGAGGGACACCCACGATGACACCCAAAGGCTGATCATCGCCCCAGTACATGGACTTTTAAAATCTTAATTCAATCTTTTTTAGTTTTACATTTCATCTCAAATCATTCATCATAGGTATTACTTCGTGATACATGTAAAACAGATACATAAAACAATCATGTAATTTAACTATAGCTTACATGCTTTCTATCATCTAGATATGTGATCATCACAGATGTAAAACAATCAGCAGGCAATCCCAGCACTCAATCAATCATTCCAATCAATAGTCACTCAAGAACAATCCTAGCATGCTCATAGTGTTTATTCAAAATAATCAATCATCATGTTTCGTATTTAAAATCCAAATAATAGTAGAGAATATGGTAATCACACCCACCTTGGTATTTCTTTCCCTTGGGCCTTATTCCTTGCCATGCACACTTTAGATCCTCAATCTATAAGATTTTTAGAACTAAGGTTTTGTGAGTCTAAAGCATACATAGCATGTTCAAATTATAGGTTCATGTCCCTTACATAGGTATCCCACGGTGTACACAAGTCTGGAATGAAAAATTGAGTCTAGAATACATTACCACGATAATATGAAGCATTATTGCCGTCGCTGAAATCGGCGACACATGTTACCGTAGTAACTAGTGCACAAACTAGTTTTTCAACACGTTACCGCGGTCAATTACCACGGTAACCAGAGGGGTTAGTGTTCTGTGTGTGTGTGTGTGTGTGTTACCGTGGTAACCACGGGATTTCCAAAAAATGCAATGCTTTTGTGTGCATTGTCCTACTTATGGTTTCCCAATGTGTTTAACACTGTAATACACACACATTTAGCTTAAAAACACACATCCAACTAAAAGAAATCTTTATACCTTGAAACTCTACGTTTTTCCTCTGTTCTTGCTAATGCAAGATCTTGCAACCCTCAAAGGACGCGTGCTTCAAAGAAAAACGTGTTTACACTTAGCAAATGGCACACAATGCTAAGAAACTGAGATTACAAGTGAGGTTCATAATTTACCTGAGTACAAGCCGTTTGGGACAACACCTCCACATATTCCCTTCTTTGTGGAGCTTGTTCTTCATGGATCTAGGCCTACAAATCAATAGATAGGGGTTTGAGTGGGCTTAATCCCTTTAAAACTCAAAAGAAATGTTAAGAAACAAGATTGCAAGGCTGGGTTAGGCTAGGTTAGGGTTTCGAAGAGAAAACACCAAATTGCAGCGCATGAACTATGATCTAGGGTTTCTACATGAAACATTGCATATTTATAGAAAATCATGCATTAACGTGGTCATAAAAGTATTACCGCAATAATCAAGCATTACCGCAGTCACCTACCATGGTAACCAGGACAATGCCATCCTTTTGGCTCATTTTTTGGGTTTGTCTGGCATTACCGCGGTAATCACTTTCATTACCACGATAACTATTGAAGTTACAACTTTTGCATCTTCTCCTTACCATTTCTCGTGCCTTCTGTATTTATATCATTTTTATATTTATTATTTCATTTTAACTATTCACTAGTGATGTGAAGGTTTTATAAACTTTTAGAGTATTATAGATTTGTTCAACAACCTATTAGTTCATGTTTTTAGGTTCTTTTTTAGGGTTTCAAGGCCTTCTAATATTGTTGGTTAAAGGATTTTTGGCCTCCAAATCAAAATACATGTGGTATATACTTTCATGAATTTAAACAAGTAGATCATGCATTGAATCAATCGTTCAATCATTCGATCATACAAGTTCACGCCAGCATAGCAAAATTACAAGTTTCCACCCATGCCTTTAACTTCAAGAGTCTCATACCATCCTTGCCCATCAACACAGGCTTTCACTTAGAGATTTCACAACCCCCACACAATTTTGCAAATGTCTCAATGACTAAGTTCTCCCAAGCCCCACTATATTTAACCATCTCATACTAGCCAAGAATAGGGAAACAAGTTCTTCCAGAATCATCGATCATTCACCAATCCTGGTTTATCATTCTTCGAGTCCAGGATTTCTCCATACCCCTGAATTTCTACTTGTCCCATACCACGTAGAAACCAGAGATACATGATCCTTCCGATATTGTGTCTTGACCTGTAATACCCCAGAATTTTGTCAAATAATTTATTTAAAATAGATAAATAAGTTTGAGAAAAATAAATAAAATAAGTTGAATAAATTAATTTCAAAGATTTTAAGAAATTTTGGGTGCAAATGGTGGGTTGGCACATGAAAAATAATTTACA
>JAJIYU010015850.1:0-12449 GCA_030144865.1 Tinospora cordifolia | reverse complement strand
AATTTCAGTTATTTCTTATACTATTGCCTTAGTAAATCCTTAATTTTAAGTTATGTGCGGTTAAATACGATCAAGGCATGAAATGACTGAAATAGAAAGTCAAGTGTGCGTTGCTTGTAATGTAACATCGGCCCGGCCCGCCGTTTGGTTTAGTCCACTGTCAAGAAAAACGGTGGATGGTCCAATGCTTAATGATACAGGGGTTGGGTGTTACATCCTGCTATCAATCGACACCCCTCTCACATCTGGTGGGACATGTATGATTGCCCTAATTGTGAAGATTATGAATTTGATGTTCAATATGACCTTCAATCGTCTCCCAAAGCCATAAAGTCTTCCCAGCAGACTTTGCAAGAACAATTTGAGATGGGTGATCCATCTGTTGTCTATATTGACTCTGGTCGATACCAATATTATGTGTTGCTAAGCCCTGTTTCAGCACCACACGAAGACTGTTTTGTTATCTCTAACATGGCCAGCACTTCTAAACCACCTCCAACTGACATATATGAAGATCCTTTTACTGGATGTCAACTCCGATACCAAGTCAAGAATTCCAAGGTCATCACTCCTGAAGGCCATTCTTACAAATACCCTTTAGATGCTGAAGCTATTCTGAATTGGCAATCTAACAATGCCTTGTACTAGAATGATCTTTTGCAAACCATTGCCCAGACACAACAATAGCTTCTCCACCAGCAAGACTCTCATGAATAGATCATTATGGACATACAAGCTTGATTAGAACAAGCTCATAAAGAATTGCTTGCTCTTGCTAAATCCCCAGCTTTTGTTACTCACCCAACCTTGTTAGGCCCTCTTGAATAAGAAAAGCTCTTCCTGCAAAGTCAACTCGACAGCCTTACCTCTTCTTTTCTCTACCAACCCTATACACCTAACATTGTCTGCTCAAGCTTTACTCCATTTCGATTCTTTCTGCCACTTTTTCCTCCCTCCTACAAAACTCACAACCAAGTTCCATCTTCTCAACCACTGGCTATACATACTTCCCTGCAACCTCGCCATTTCTCATGACCTACCCGCACCTATTCAACTCATCTCTCTGACTAGGAAGACTTTTCCCCTTGAAAAATGGAAAAGGGAAAAGAAAAATTGGTCATGGCAATCCCACCCTTTGAGCCTGATATCCCTACTTCTTCCTGACCACACCACATGCTAGACATTTCTGAGAATCCTCTTGTTTCTTTCCTTGAATATCTTTCCCGACGTTATGATCAGCCTTCTGTCTCTCTGACAGAACCCCAACATGCTACTTTTGTTGCCTCCTCGCCTTCCACCACATGTTCATCTGACCCTGAAGACATTCTCATGGCCAGTGATCCAGGCCAAAGCTCTACTCCTGTTGATCCTCCGATTGTTAATCAAAAAATTGAAGAAGAAGAGGACATGGAATCCTCGCCCCCTCCTTCATATCGCCTTAAACCTTCAAAGTCAAATGGCGCTTCAGGCACTTTTAACTTGGATTACTTGACTTTTGATCAATGGCCACTATTTTTTCAAAATATGTACTCTTGGTGTTCAGCTGAAAAGCTCAAGCACAGAGCTACAGATTGTATTGTTATTGAAAAATTGGTCACTCGATTCTCTGGTAGCCTCCGAGATTGGTGGGATGCTCAACAAGAGTATCGACAGATTAATTTCCTGAACAATACTTTCTTCCATCTGATCTCTGCTCTTTTTGAGGCCTTTGTTGGCCCATATGATCACTATACTATTCAAGCCCAAGAGAGATTTCTTGCCACCAAATGTTGTTCCTTCAAGCCCAATGATTTGCAGGCCCATTATGAAAAAATGTCTTGATGGTTTTATCTTCACAAAGGTATTGATGATAACAACCTCAAGATGATATTTTTGTTCTCTTTTCCCAGGGCACTTGCTCATGAAGCCAAACCGTACGTAATTACCAATAACAAGACATATGAAGGAAGTACCCTTGGTATGTTATACTCTTACATTCGTAAAGATCATGAATGCCTATGCGAGCATTTGGCATTCATTCAAGATGCAAAACGACTGGAGAAAACATTGTCTAAAGCCTGCTATGATCCTTGTCTCATGAAATGCCATCCTTATGAACCATATTCTTGTCGCAAACCTAATGCATTGCCCGGGTGGCAAAAAGACTCTTATCATAAGAAGACAAAAATGAGATAGCCACCTAAGAGAATCCGATGGAGATTTCTCCCTCGCAAGAAAATTAGAGTCAAAAGAGATGACACTTGATGTTTCATCTATAAGAAGAAAGGGCACTTTGCTAAACAATGCCCTAAAAAATAAAAAAGGCATGCAAACATAATTGAGAAAATCTCTGGTCTCACTGATACAGAGGTTTCAGATGTTGAATCCTTCTTCTCCCTGGAAGATGAATATTCCCCAGAGGCTCTCATGGCACTTTCGAAGGATGAAACCTTCATTCTCAACACTTCTCTTTCCTGTTGTGGCATAGCAAATTTGCCTCATGCTAAGGTTCACGTATTTCATACTCCTTATCATCATCTGACTAAGCTAACTGTTCTCATTGACATAGGTGCTTCAGCCACCCTAATGCATCCCTGTGCTCTACCTGCTGAATATTGGAAGCCTTACAATCAATCTTTCAATACTGGAAGCACAAATCAACTAATGATCACTTTAATTAGTAAGTCGGTTAAGATTAAGCTTCGTCCTCTCCTTACTTACAAACATTAGATTCTTGGAGCCCCAACTTTGTATAAGCCCTTCATCATTAGCTATGACATCATTCAGCAGATTAAACACCTCACCTTGACTCCGCATGGTTTGAAGACAAAATCCATTTTTGTTCCATGGGTTCCTACAATTTATCCCACTCTGGAATTTTCTGACGATAACCCTCGGTTGTAGCATTACAACAAAAGCTTGTCCAAGATTGTTGTGCAGAGAGTCATTTTGAATTCCTCCTTAAATGCTCTCATCTGCTATGGTCTAACCCAGATTTCTTCATCAAACTGCCTTTCATGTTTAATGAAGACATCAATCCCACCAAGGCATCACACCATGGTATACCTCCATCTCAATTGGCTATGGCTATTCAAGAATTACAACAATTGCAATAAGAAGGCCTCATTGAACCCTCTACATCTCCATGGGCTTGTGAAGCTTTCTATGTTAGCAAAAGATCTGAACAAGTCAGAGGTAAGATGCGCCTGGTCATCAATTACCAGCCACTTAATTGTTTCCTAGCAGATGACAAGTTTCCATTGCCAAAACCAAAGTCATTATTCCAGCATCTTTCCGAAGCAAAGTTTTTTTCCAAATTCGACTGTAAGTCAGGATTTTGGCAGCTTGGCATTGACCCAGTCGACAGACCCAAAATGACTTTTGTCATCTCTGAACATCACTAGCAGTGGACAATCATGCCATTTGGTCTCAAGACGGCCCCTTCTATTTTTCAAGGGGTCATGAATAATATTTTCTCACCCATTCAACAACAATCATTAATTTATATTGATGATATCTTGTTATTTTCCAGCAATGTCACAGATCACATCGAGTTGCTCAACAAATTTCATGAGATCTGTGTCTTAAAAGGGTTAATGCTCTCTGCTAAGAAGATGCAGATTTTTAAGAATCAAGTCGACTTCCTGGGTATGACTATTGTTGATGGACACCTGGCTCTCTAGCCTCATGTTGCTCTCAAACTATTGGATTTTCCAGATGTTCTTCCAGACAAGACCACTATCCAGTAGTTTTGGGCCTCGTCAATTATATGGGTATTTTTATTAAACATCTCTCCCAGCATACTAGCAAGTTGTCATCCTTGCTAAAGAAAGACGTGCCTCCATGGATAGATGAACACACACAAGCAATCCAAAGTCTTAAGTTGGCTGCTCAAACTCTACCTCCTCTCAAAATTCCTTGTTTTGGATTATGCATCTTGCAAACAGATGCTTGTGATGAGCATTGGGGCGTAGTTTTACTTGAAGAATTCCCCAGTGGAACCAGATAAATTTGCGGCTATAAGAGTGGTACTTTTAAGGCCTCTGAAGCCCATTACCACTCTACCTCAAGGAGATTCTTGCAGTAAAATGAGGCATCAAGAAATTCCAATTTCATCTTGCTGGACATGTCCAGTTTTCCAAAGATGCTTTAATTCAAACAAAAGGTCCTTCCCAATTCTCAACTCCTCAAATGGGAAAACTGGTTTTCCCAGTTTAATTTCAAGGTGAAGCATATTCCGAGAAAAAAATAATGTTCTTGCAGATTTCTTATCCAAACCAGCAACACACCATTTTATCAGAGTAATTGGCTCCTCTTCCTCAAATCCTAATCCTTCTGATGGATCAGATCCCTTTGATATCACGAGTTTTTTTAATCTCTCTTCTCGTCGAAATCTAGGAAAACATTTATTGGAAGATCCCCTGCCAACCCACCATTCATGGACATCTCAAGGTCCTTGCCTGAAAACATGGCCTATTTTTTGGCCATGTCCTACACCCAACAAAGCGCTATTTATTTCTGTTCTGGATCCTTTATTTTTATTATTTCCCTAAAGAAGCCTATTGTTACTTAATGCATATCCTTCTATCATGGTGGATCGGTTTCAACCTTGATAAAAATGCTCTAATAACTTATCTTTTCCAGATGAGCTTAGGATCAGATACTTGTCATCTAGATCAAAATAAGTTCTATAAATTTTTGCTCAAATTTGCACCTCATATAGACTGGATACGTTTTATCCAAGGATGGCCTCAAAGATATGTAACCATTGCCTTCTTTGCCCCTCTGGCATCTGAGCATAGATACACTTGCATTGGAGATGACCTGATTGTTGCAACAAAAGAAATGTGTAATTTTTAGATTCTTCGGGGATACCGACAGCTGCTCTATTTTAACATGCAAGCCTATTATCCATCACCTCATACATTGCAAGATTTTTTGGTAGAGAATCACCTTCCAATAGTTTTAGACAGATATGATAAAATGGAACGAGACTACAGGTGTTACTAATTGGCCTCATCCCACTCGACCCTACGATGCCAGTCTGTTTTACAGAAAAGCTGGTCTGAGTGAGGCAGAAAATCACCTTCTTGAGATTTTGAATCAAGTATTGGCATAATTCCTCTCTGAACGTCCAAGTCATTTATGTGACCTCAACAGAAGCACAGGCTCCATTATTTGTAGAGATTCCTCATCTGATGAGTTAGAAAATTGACAAAAGCAAAAGGCATATGGCATCTACAAAAGCAAAAGCATATGGCGTCTGCAAAAGTACTTGACAAGATCACATGGCAAAGATGTTCATTTTGACTGTTTTAGTTGTCAAGCACTCACTAAGACTCTTGTGGATTTCTATAAATTGGGGCTCTTTTCTTCATTATAATCATCGAGTCCCAGAAGGAAAACCCTAAGTTTGTAATACTTTGATATTTGGTGTTGTTTTCTAAAATTTCTAATGTTTTCTCATCTCCATAGTTTTCCTTGGTGGTTGATTCTTCTTCTTGTAAAAACTTTTCTTATTATAATCATATGCTGGTGAGTTTTTTGGGTTATTTTTGTTTGTGATCCTTCTTCCGATTCAGAATCCTACGCACTTTGATATTTGGTACGTGGTTATTATCACCACGTCTTTGATTAATTCTCATATCATGATCTCATAAAATAAACTTCAGAATATGAAATCAAACTAAAATTCAGAATATACACAATCAATTCATGAAACACTCATAAAATATGCATCATACTTAAATTTAAAAGCCTAAACATGATACTAACATGGCATGGATGATATAATTGCTCAAACATGAATCAAAATTGAAAAATTGAAATAAACTTTTAAACTTCTGAAATTGAAATTGAAAATCTTTGATTTTAGTGAAAACACACAACCAATGAGTATGCCATAAATTCAAATAAGAACAAAAGCGTGTTCTAGAAATCACTTCCACCTTGTGATGCTTTCTTCAGAAATTTCGGCAACAATTCTCCCACGTACTAGTACCAATGAAGATCACCCAACTTAATTTCCCAACTCAAGAGAAAAACTTCTCACACACAAGTAAGAGGAATGAAAAGTGGGAAGAAGTGACAAGAAGAAGGCTTAGAGAAAATAAGAGGAAATTTGAACTCTTATTTTTGGAATGAGGAAAGTGAGAGCCTAGGGAGGTTTATATAGGTTTTCAAAGGAAAAAAATATAAACTTTTGAGTTTTTCTTGGAGAAAAACACCTAATTTCATATTTCCTAATTTTAAGGGAAAAATAAGTATTTTTTAGATTTTTTTAGAATTTAAAAACCAATTTTTTGTATTTATCTCGATTTTTTAATATTTTTGGCTATTTTTCTGGCGATTATCGTGTTTTTTCGTATTTTATAATTTGGCTTTTTTTTGGTGCCTTGGATCATCCTCAAGACATGGACACAAATCTGATCGGAGGGTTAAGATTGGCATGTGTGTAATCGTACCGTGCATCTTCACGATCGTGGTTTCACAAAAGGCTATCCGATTTTCCTCGATCGTCTCTGTCTGTTAGATCTTCGTTATCCAATGCACTCGGGCATTGGTGCGGATCATCCTGTGGTCGTCGAATCATGAGATCAGATTTAGATCTACGGTTTGTAAGCGTTGGATGTGTTTTAAGTTTATTTTTTATGATTTTCAGCCGAATTTCATGTTTTATTTTTAGATTTTTGCCAAATCTTAATCCTAATTGACTTTCTATTCTTGTTTTCATAAAAAATTACACATATCCTTGTATTTTTAGCTATGATATCCCATATTATACATTATATTCATATATTTTCTCCCAAAAATCTGTTAAATTGATTTTATTCCTTATTCGGGTAAACTAGGAATTACCAAATTTTTCATCTATCAATTTTGTATAATTCTCTAAATAAATATTCAAATTTCATATGAATTTTTGAGATGTTACAGTCATAATGTCAACTTGAACCAATTTGATGTATGAATCACTTAATGTTTAAGAGTTTGTGAATTTGGATGTGTTAGAGATTTTGAAATAATAAGCTAGTTGTTTGATGGATGATCCACTGGACTATGTGTTCACCCATCTCTTTCTAACATTTTCAGGAAATTGAATATGATGGCAATGAAAATTAGATAATAGCTATGTTTAGAAAGCTTCTATTTTCTTTTATTCAATGTAAGCACATGTTGCCAAGTTTTGTTTTATTATACTTCCACTAAATTCTTATTTTTAATTAAAGAGTTATGTACTCAAGTATATGATTTAATTTAAGAATATAAAATTATTTATTTTATTCGAATAAATAAAGAGTTTGAAATATTTATTTTTCTACTTGTATTGCACGTGTTGAATTGAATATCAAGCACAATGAAAAGTGTATTCATGAGAGATTTTAATAAATGTTAGAATAAAGGAATTGAGATGTAAGTTGTGTACTTGTAAATGTAACATAGGATCCAACCCGCCTTGTGGTTGAGCTTAAACCTGTTTCTAGGGGGTTGGGGTGTTATAGATGATGCTATGTATGGGGAAACTGCAGTTAGAATCCTTGATCACAAGGTGCAAAAACAAAGAACAAAGGATATCCCATTAGTTAAGGTACTGTGGAAACATCTTGGAGTGGAAGAAGCTACTTGGGAGCTGAAAAGCAAAATGAAGACCAAATTGAACATCTCGAGGGCTGGAATGTTACATGTTAGTTTACATTTATGAATGTTATGTTTTACACTTAATAGAAAAATTAATTAAGATTATAACCACATATTGGTGTAGTGTCCCAAAGGAGATTAATGTGGGTGTTCTTAAGATTAGAACGATGGAGTTTGCCCATAGTTCACATGGATTAGACCCTAAATCCATTGAAAATTGACAAAAAGATTGCCCTTTCCTCCTTTGATATGAATTTGGATAAGAACACTGAGGTTGACCCCTTTTGGTCTTAATTATGATTGTTAAACAAGTAATTGATTAAATCATGTAACATTTAGAAGTGTTTGGCATGTATGCCTTATTTATTAAAATAATGAATTAAATATTTAGACTGTGCTTTGTGCTCACCCTTTGTTCATATAATATTTTAGGGAATTGACAAATAGATAGCACATGAATATCACATATACAATATTTTCTAGAAATTATTTAATTGTAGGGCATGTTGGCCCAAATTTTGTTATTTGAGATTATTTTTACTACGATAAACAATTAAGTGTTTTGGACCTTTGGATTGAATTAATAATATTAAATCATTTTTCGTCAAGATATCTTGTTATCCGATTAGAAATGTTATGAGTTAATGTTACTCTGGAAATCCTGGATACTTGGGAGTAAAATGGAAATAATGAAATAAAGTAATGCTGACCAGCCTTTCGGTCGAGTGGTGTGGTTCATGTGTATAGAATTTGGGGGAGGCAAGGTATACAGTGTCAATTTTTACTAAATTTTTTCGATTTATTTTTAATATGTGCATTGTATACTCTATATACAAACTTTACATAATTTTATTAAATTTTTACTAAATAAATTCTTGATATTTTCCACTATAATTTTTAAGCTCTTTTAAAATGTTTTATTTTGGGTAAATTACCCACTAGTCACTTTTATTGTGTACATGTGTAAGTATTTAGGTGAAATGACCATTTTATCCTTGGGTGATGAAATTACCATTTTATCCCTAAGGTCAAATTTCACATTTTGGGTCCTAAGAACTTGTCTTTTGTTTTTCTTAGCTATGAGATTAAAATTTTTATTTTTCAAGCATTTTATTTAATGTTTATTTAATTTGACTATTATTTAAAAAGTTTTATAAATTCTTGGGGTATTACAATTTACCCCCTTAAAATAAATTTCTGGAATACCCTGTAATCTGGTATTGAATAAAATGAAATAATTCAATTATATTTGATTGAATTTGGATGAAAAATAATGACAGGTCCATTTCAAGGATAAATTTAGCAAGTCTAAATCCATTTAGTATATCTTTTGACTTTAGAATGACCTAAAATGACACAAGATGCCATGAACCGATCAACTAGATAACATATCCAAAAATCGGCTCAATTGGCCAAAATTTGAGTTTCATTTGCTTAATACCCTTCAGTAGAGTCTAAATTAGGAAAGTAAATGAAATGAGGGTTACCCTAGCCAAATGATAGTTTGAAAATGTGCATTATTTTATTATGAACACAAAAATATAGAATAAAGTCCTTGAATTCTCGGTAAATAATCAGATATGAATTTTTATTAAATTCAAGTAGACCCATAAATTCTAGCCACCCCTAAACATGTGCAAACCACATGGGTAGAACACCATGATCACATACACCATACCCAAACTCAATGGAAAGTTTCCCTTATTTGGAATCACGTAGCATGATCCCATGTGTCATAAAAATGATCAAGGATACCACACTATGAGAAACCATGAAGAAAGATCACTTTGATCATGTGCACCATGCCCTATTATGCAAAATCAGTCCGTGTGTGTGTGCACACATGTGAGCAACCCTAATTTTGAAGTGTCTAAATGGTGAACCATGAAACCCTAGTTGTTATATACACAAAGAAGAAGCCAAAAACTAAGAATAAGAAAGTTTTCAAAACCAAAATTCTCCAATCTTGGCTCCATGTGAAGAAATTACCATCGTATCCTTAACAAAACCCTAGTTGTCCTCTATGTGTGTGTTATGAGCAACAACCCTATCTGTCATATGTGAGAATACCCTAATTAAAGATGCTAAATTGTGGCCTCCCTTGTGCTCTTGAAAATATATATAAACCCCCCTTGTACACACTTATTCTTCGTCCAAAGCAAAGAGTTGACACTTCCTTCTTAGCTTGCTCTATCCCTCTTCTTGACAACCTTTGTGTTCTTGAGTGATCTTGAGGTATCCTTGAGTGTTTTTGTGTTTGACTGAGTGTTCTTGAGTAGTCTTGAAGTGATAGAAGTGTTGACGAAAGGAACCTCTGCCAGATTTCCATCAAACTTGCAATTAAGGTGGAAGTGATTTTTAAAACGTCCTCTTTTTTTTTTCTTTGGATTAACACCAAGTTCATTCCGTGTTTAATTTTTAGCTATCATTCATGTTTCAATTTTAGAAATTTAATTTATGATTTTAATTTAGTTTAGTACATAAGCATGTTTTATGCATTCATGAATCCATGTCATGCCTAGTACCATGTTTAGGTTTATTTCAATGTTTGGTGTATGTTTTTGGGTCATTTATGATTTGATTTTAGGATTGTTTATAATCTAAAAATCATTTCTCCTATTTTATGATTCTTGAATATGAAATTAATTATGATATGATTATGATTAATAACCATGTACCATCATAGCGAACATGTGTTTTACTATGGATTTTTTTTTACATGTGATTAGTTCACATGGGTGATGTCCCACAACATTTGGAATATGGGTTAGGCCCTAAGTCCAATGAAATTGGCTAGGAAATGTCTTTTTCACTCTAAGGAGGTGTTTTTTTAAGAACATCAAGGGCCTTGAAAATCCTTTTGGTCTAAATCACAACTATACACAAAATGTTACTTGAAATGCCTAATGTATGCAGGTGTATGAATTATAGATGTGTGTTTAATCTAAATTAAAAAATTGGTTTTTTAAAAATAATCCACTAGGCTATATGTTCACCCTTCCTCTCTTATTTTCAAGAAATTGAACATGCATAAAGAAGTTGCAAATTGTGATAGTTTCTTTATTTTTAGAAAGTTTCTATATTTGAATGTAAGGGCATGTCACCCAATTTTTATATATTCCCGCTGTAATAGTTTTATTTTAAGATTGAGTTATGTGCTCCATTTTATTTAAATTAATAAAATTTATGAATTTCTTTTATTTCTTGTATTATTGCCTTATTTGATTTGATTCCTAAAATTGAGTTAAGTACTCTTGACTTGCATTAAGGCATAAGATAATTGAAATAAAATGTTAAGTGTAAGTCACTTGTAAAGTAATATCAACCCAATCTGCCTATATGGATAAGCCCACTGTCAAAACAGTGGTTATGTCCAAAAATTGAAAGAATACGAGGATTGGGGGTGTTACAATTTCATCCTCGAAATTTAAGGTAACGTACTTACTTGTTCCGATGCTGTCTGGTCAAACATTACTACTGAAGAGGTTTGGATATTTATTTCTCATCTTGCTTTCTTTCTGGTCAAACATTACTGGTGAAGAGGTTTAGATATTTATTTTTCATCTCACATTCTTGTTCCCAAATTGCCTCTTCAACACCCTGATGCCTCTAGAGGACTTTGACTAGTAGAATGTCTTTGGTTCTCAAGCTTTGTGCTTTACAATATAAGATTCTGACTGCTGCTTCGTCATACGTGACATCGTCTCAAATTTCGATATCTTCCAAATGAATAAGTGAAAGGGATCCCGTTCATATTTTGTCAGCATCGACACATGGAACACATTGTGGATTGAGAACATTCTATTGGGTAGATCTAGTTCTTAAATGGATCAATGAATCTGGGTGATAACTTTCCTTTAGGACCAAACCTTCTAATTCCATTATGAGGACTAACCCTCAAAAATATTTTATCACAAGCTTGGAACTCATGGGGTCTTCTTCTTTTGTCTGCATGGCTTTTCTGTGTGCTTTGTTTTGTGGCCAATCTCTTCTGGATCTGCATGACCTGATTATTCATCTCCTCAGCCAGATTTGTCTTGTAAGCACATGGTCTTCAATGTCGGCCCAACATGATGGTGACTTGCAAGGTGTTAGTTGCGTAACAAACTAACATTAGAATAGGTAAAAGGTTGCATTTTAGAAGAAATAATGGAGAAAAGAAGTCAAAATTGCATAAATTAGTTATAATTGCGTGTAGTTAGAGATTTGCACTGTTTAATAGCTTTTAAACCTTGTTTTGATGAGTTTTGTTATTCTTTTATGAGAAACGATGTTTGGGAAAGAACTTAAGTGTATTGCAGGCCATAGATTGAAGCAGTGAGCAGAAGGAGGCAATTCAGGAAGGAAAATCATGAGAAGAACACCATAAGACCGCGGTCCATATTCTGGTGACTGCGGTCACCAGAACATGATCTTCACACAACGTTCTGGAGACCGCGGTCCGTATACTAGTGACTGCGGTCCGTATACTAGTGACCGCGGTAACCAGAACAGGATTTGCACAGAGACAGGCAGGCCGCGGTCCACAGATTGAGCAAATTTGCACAGAGACAGGCAGACCACGGTCCCTCACTTAAGTTGCGCGAATATCGTGATTTTTAGGGTTAATTGAGTGCGGCTATAAAAGGAAAAAAGTGTGATTAGCAAAGGTGGCTGGAGAAATAGAGTCTTGTGAAGAAGTTAAAGGAGTTTTTTATTATCAATTAGAGTGTGAATGATTACTATTCTTTTCTTTATTTGATGAATCTTTCTTCCATGTCTAGCTAATTCATTTTACTGTTTGGGTAGTAGACACCAATGTATGCACTGTGATTTTTATCATTTTCAATGAT
>JAJIYU010015849.1:0-12449 GCA_030144865.1 Tinospora cordifolia | reverse complement strand
TAAAGATAAATCTTTCACCCATCATTAAATCAATAAACATGCATAATTTTAGAAATACAAACATCACATATTCAGCATTAAAATTCAAATAATACTAGAGAGTAGAGTAATCACTTCCACCTCAGTAGTATTTCTTTGAATCCTTGTTGTATTATCTCGGGTTTTGATCAACAGTCTTCAGGATCTACGTGTCGAAAATGTGATTTAATCGATGTCCATGAACAGTACCGTATAAATGAACAGTGCCAAATAGTAACAGTGAACAGTACCATATAAATGAACAGTAACTACGTATACGTACTAAAATGGATAGCAATTCCTCCCAACTTAAATAAAGACTAGAGCAGTGTGATTATACCTGCTCTGATCAGAACCACCTTTTTACTGCTTCAAAGGAGACACCCAACAGTAGATCTTCACTACTGCTATGTAAAAACTAGGGTTTTCCCCTTTCTACTACTATATTTGTTGTCTAAAACAGCTGAAGAACAAGAGAAGAGAGTAAGCAAGGAAATTTTTTCTTTCTTGCTGGAATGAATTTTCAGAATGAGGGGAGGGGGGTTTATATAGAATTTTCTGGCAGAAAAAGACGAAACAGCACAATTGAAAATAGTTGTTACTGTTGCTACAGTACCTGTTACTATAGCTACAGTAACCCGCCGAAAGTTATTTTGTCTGCCGCCGAAAGTTATTTTGTCTGCCGACAAAATAGTGATCGTATTTGTGCACAGTAACCGTATATTTGAACAGTAACAGTAAATTTCAATTTTTTTTCTTTTCGAATTTCGAGTATTACAACATCGAAATTTGTGGGTATTACAACTTATGGGGAACGATATGGCCTGTAAGACAGTAGGAATAGGAACAGTGAAGATCAAGATGCATGATGGAATTGTGAAGACATTGAAAGATGTCAGACATGTTCCTGAATTATGGAAGAATCTTATTTCTGTGGGTACTTTAGACTCACTTGGTTGTAAGATTACAGCTGAAGGTGGAGCTCTAAAGGTAGTTCGAGGTGCACTTGTAGTCATGAAGGGCAACAAAGTGGATAACTTTCATGTGTTATCAGGGCATACAATTACCAGCAGTACAGCAATGTTTATGGATAGTGGCTCAACAGATACACAGTTGTGGCATATGCGACTAGGGCACATGAGTTAGAAAGGACTTTAGGTGTTAAGTCAAAAAGGCTTACTTGGTAAGAGTAAGGTTGAGAAGTTGGACTTCTGTGAGCATTGTGTGTTTGGAAAATAGTGCAGAGTCAAGTTTAACCAGGTAGTTCACTACACCAGAGGTACTCTAGATTATATCCATTCAAATGTGTGGGGTCCGTCTACAGTTCCTTCACTTAGAGGAGCAAGGTATTTTGTTTCCTTTATTGATGACTTTTCACGAATGGTCTGGGTGGAAATATTGAAAAGTAAGGATGAAGTGTTTGAAGCTTTCAAAAAGTGGAAAATAAAGATTGAGAAGCAAACTGGTAGAAGCATCAAGAGGTTACGTACTGATAATGGTGGTGAGTACACTAGTAAGGCATTCTCAAAATTTTGTGAAGACGAAGGCATTGAAAGACATTTCACAGTAAAGGGTACACCACAGCAGAATGGACTTGCAGAGAGAATGAATCGCACTCTACTAGAGAGGGCGCGATGTATGTTATCCAATGCTGGTTTGGGTAAAGAGTTCTGGGCAGAAGCGGTGTCTACAGCTTGTTTCCTCGTCAACAGATCACCATCGACGGCTATTGATTGTAAGACTCCACTTGAGGTATGGTCAAGTAATGTTGCTGATTACAGTGCTTTGAAAGTTTTTGGATGTCCAGCTTATTATCACGTTAGGGAAAGTAAGATTGATCCAAGAGCTAAGAAAGTCATATTTGTGGGTTATGCACACGGACTAAAAGGATACAGGTTATGGTGTCCTAATTCCCATAAGATTGTAATTAGCAGGGATGTGACATTTGATGAATCTGCTTTGATGTCTGGAAAGCAGATAGAATCTCAGGAGGAGGATAAAGGTGATTCGATAAAGGTGGAGCTTGGTACTCCAAAAGAAAGGGTGATAAGTAATGCGGAGGAGACAGTACTTGGAGCCAGTGAGAACCAGCAGCCAGAGCAGCAACAGTCTTTAGCTAGTGGCAGAGCTAAGAGGACTATCGAGGCACCAGTTCGTTATGGTTTCGAAGATATGTTGGCAAATGCATTGACAGTGTATGAAGATGATCCTTCCACTTTCAAGGAGGCAATGAGTGACAGTTGTTCTGAAAGATGGAAAGAAGCCATGCAAGATGAGATGGACTCATTGATGAAGAACCAAACTTGGGATCTCGTAGATTTACCTAAGGGTCAACGAACTATTGGGTGCAAATTGGTGTATTCCAGAAAAGATGGTCATCTAAAATTAGACAATGTGAGATATAAGGCAAGGTTGGTTGCCAAAGGGTATGCTCAGAAAGAAGGGGTGGACTACAATGTGGTATTTTCTCCTGTTGTAAAGCACACTTCTATCAGAGTATTATTAGCATTAGTTGCATTATTTGACTTAAAGTTGGAGCAACTAGATGTTAAGACAACTTTCTTACATGGTGATTTGGATGAGACAATTTATATGAAGCAACCTAATGGCTTTGTAGCTACTGGTAAAAGTGATCATATGTGCAAACTAAAGAAGTCCTTATATGGGCTAAAACAGTCACCCAGGCAATGGTACAAGAAGTTTGACATATTCATGATCAGGCAGGGACACACGAGGAGTAACTATGATAGTTGTGTCTACTTTCTAAGGCTTTCTGATGGCTCTTACATTTATTTACTCTTGTATGTTGATGATATGCTAATTGCTGCTAAGAACATGAATGAGATCAACAGGCTAAAATCTCAACTGAGTCAGGAGTTTGAGATGAAAGATTTAGGTGCTGCTAAGAAGATTCTTGGGATGGAAATACATAGAGAAAGGAAAAATGACAAGTTAATTTTGTCACAGAAAAAGTACTTGGAGAAAGTGCTTTTAAGATTTGAAATGGAGAACTGTAAACCAGTGAGTACTCCATTGGCTGCTCATTTTCGACTTTCTGCAGATATGTCTTCGAGTACTGATGAGGAGCGTGAGTACATGAGTCATGTTCCATATGCTAGTGCAATGGATAGCTTGATATATGCTATGGTGTGCACTAGGCCAAACATTTCACATGCAGTGAGTGTTGTCAGTAGATATATGACAAATCCTAGAAAACAACATTGGCAAGTTGTGAAATGGTTGTTGCGGTATCTTTGGGGGACATTGGATGTCGGATTGGTTTTTCAGTCAGACAGTGGTACATATTCACTTGTCAGTAGATATGTGGATTCTGATTATGGTGGTGACTTAGACAAGCGACGTTCCACTACAGGTTATGTGTTCACTTGGGCACGTGGTCCTATTAGTTGGAGGTGTATGTTGCAGACTACAGTTGCTTTGTCTACTACTGAGGCAGAGTATGTGGCAGTAACAGAGGCTGTGAAGGAGGCTTTATGGCTCCGAGGTTTGATTGGTGATATGGGGATTATCCTGGAAAGTGTACCAGTTCATTGCGACAGTCAGAGTGTCATTCACTTGGCTAAGAACCAAGTGCATCATGCCACAACCAAGCGTATTGATGTTCGATTCCATTTTGTTCGTGAGATTATCGAGGAAGGTGAGATTTCTTTACAGAAGATCAGTACCAATGATAATCCTGCAGATGTGCTAACAAAGACAGTCCCAACGGTTAAGTTTGAGCATTGCTTGAACTTGATCAACATCTTACAAAGATAAACGCCTTGAGGTAGGAGATGTTGAAGATCAGCTAGTGGCTTGTGGTGGTCCTCGCCAAGGTGGAGATTGTTATATATGTGTGTCTCGGACTCTTGTGGGCCCAAGAGGTGTTTCTATTTTTTATAAGTTTCTTTTTTAACTTGTATCATGATACGTATTAGTTTCTTATTTGTTTCAGACTTCTAGTTAGAATAGGAAACTGAATTGGAAGCTCTCCCATTCTGAATAGGATACTAAGTGGAAAACTCTATATAAAGAGGTGGAGAGCTAGAAATTCATATGATTAGTGCAGATAGAAATTCAGAGAAGACATTGAGTGGTGTAAATTTTCTCCCTAAATTAGTAGATCTCTTCATCTCCCGTGGAGTAGGTAAATTTTACCGAACCACGTAAATTTGTGTGTGTTCTTTTCGTTTATTATTGCAACTTTGTGTGCGCTCCGCTGCATTGATCTCTACAACTAGGTCTCATAGTTTTTACTACTCGCATTAAGGAGGTTTTTCACGTAAAAACTTTTGGTATTTTTGTATGAATTTTTTCATTATTGTTGCTGCACTGTGCCCATTCGTTTCCTATTTAGTTCACTCTTCGGAAGGGAGAGACAATTAAGTATATTCTATTATGTGTTGTGCCCCGCTCTCTCCCAATAATAAAGAGTCTTCTTAGACTATCTCCAATGTAAATGTAGACATACCCTTATAAAAAAGTATCAAAATATCAATACAGAGAAAATGTGCACCAATAGATGACACATAATCATATTAATTAGACATAAAGCTAAAAAAATAATTTTTAATGCAAAAGTGAATTGCTCTTAGTTTATTATATCTAAAATATTAACTTGTTATTTTTATTTTTTTATTTTGTTAATGTAGATGTCAACATGACTATCTTAAAGTAGACAGTACTGTTGATAATGTCTAGTTTATTTGCATTAAGTCAACTTCCATTTGAAGTTCACATTTGAATTGAATTCCATTGAGTCCTGTATAACATAAATATTTCTTTCCATTCACTGTTGTATTGGAAATGACGTTTTTTATTGAAAAACTTGGTGGGCGCCTGGACGGCCTACATGTTGCATTACCTTTGGGAAACTTTCATATAATTATGTCTTTGAATTTTGCTGCAATCGTTTATGGTTTCTAGATGGTAAGTGAATGGGCTCCAGTACTACTAAATATTAATTAAACTGCCCCAGTGCTGACCTTAAATCTAAGGAAAAAAAAAAAAAAAAATATATATATATATATATATAAAGATCTTTTCTTGACGAAGGGGTGCAATGTGGATAAGCTAAAGTGACTTGACGAAAGGCAAAATGAAAGGCTCAAAAGTAAGCATAAAATTATGGGTTTTTGAAGAGCTTGAGGCCACAGCCAAGCATGATGATATCTTCTAAAAATTTGACAATCAAATGATTTAAAAAATTATGACTATCACACATGGGACAAAAGAATATTGGGCCAAAAGAAAAAGATGTTCATATCAGATTTCTTACAAAGAGATTGGTAGTACACATCTTCCTCTTTCATTGAAGAGATATGCTTGCTATATATGCACCATTCAAAATAAAATAAAATAAAATAAAATAAAATAAAATAAAATAAAATGATATCTTTAGCACCTTAAGTACAAGTGTGACTATACTACTAATATTAATAGAAATACATCCATTATACATTTCTCAATGTATATAATATACAATTTAATAAGATTATGTAATGGTGTAATACAATTACATTTGTAGGTGGAATTGTATTCCAAAAAAAATAAACCCAATCCTGTCCACCTACAAAAAAACCCTTAAATTAAAAATCTTAAGTCCGTCTTACACCTTAGATCTTTCAGGTCCTAGGTTTACAGGTGGGTGGGTGGAAACCTCCGTAAATTAGTCAAATTATAAGGAAAGATACCACAGAGGGAAGGTAGGACCAATATAGTGATTAAAGCATAGAGCTTGTTGTCATTATATTCTTGTCCAAAGGTAATGTTGAAAGGTTTGCTTGGTGTACATCAAAAGTTCACCATCTTTTAGCATATGTTTTAAATATGTAAGGAGTGAAAAATATTGAGGTCTTATTAAATATTTTACTATAGAGACTTAAATAATAAATGAAAAAACGTTACTAACTCAACTTTTTTATATTCAAGCTCGAATTTCCTCTCGTTATTAGAGATTTCGCTGGCATGTTTGGATGCAGCAATGCAGTATGTGGCGTGCATCAAATTTTCCTTTCAGGCTTTCCTTTTATGTTTAGCTTCATTTGGGAAAATATGCCCATCCCTTTCCATAAGCATGCCTCCTATGTTATACAAAAGTGGCCATAAACACTAAACTTAGCCTTCATTTCTATATTTAGATCTTGCCATTTGTAGATTATTTTAGTTGGCAGGGTTGGAGATGCCCTTTGTTATTTTTAAAGATGTGTTTAGTGCGATAGAAGAGGATGATAAAATAATTTGATTAAATAAAGTAAGATTAGAAACAAAATCATTTGGTATTTGATACAACATAAGATGATTATAAATAACTAATAAAAATAAAATTATAATATTACAGCAATAACATAACCAATGATAGGTGAAATTGAATAAATAAAAGTTTAGATTAATTAATTTCACAATTTTAAATGCAATCAATTTATCTTGCAATAGAGGGTCAAGGCAGTGACCCATAATTAGTTGTAATATCATCTATTTGGAGCTAACATGAGAATAATATTATTTCTAATTTTATCTCATTTGATCCGATGTACTAAACAATCCATTAGATCTGGCGCTAATTTATCTCAAAGGAAAAGAACTACACATGCTCATCCTCCAATTATTGTTAAATTGCAATTTTTTTTTTTGTACTGTTAAGCTTTGTCTTTTTAAAAAAAAAAAAAAAAAGAAACCTTTAGATTACCCTAAATGAATTTTATAGCTAGGTCCTTGTAAATTGTACATAGCGGATAAAGCTTGAAAATATATGCCAATTAACATAAAACAATTAAAGGCATCTCAAGCCTTTTAAATTATGATAGTGTAATTTTTATATTATTTTTGTATAGAGTCAACATAAACGAGTAATTTATTACCAATTCATAAACGAGTAATACCAAATAAACATTTTTTTCTGTATTTAATTACTCCAAAAAAAGCCAACTAACCGCAGAGCAATCGGTGATGACATCACTTGCCCCACTGAGGGGTAGCGTTCGATCTCTTTTCCTTCACTCTCAATTTGTAAACTATACTCTGACAAAAAAATATGAATAAATAAATAAATAATAAATAATAAAAAATGAAAGACACTTGCACCAAAATGATAAGGCTTTTTACTTTTGTGCTTCATTGGAGATGTTTAAAACAAAACTTGAATTATTCCGTGATTATTTCAAGGAAATAAGGATTGCTTTATTATTTTGAGTGACAAATAACTTTTTTTTTTCTCCTGTTGAATGCATTTCCTTTGTTAATGTTATTTTGTACTTTGTATTTTACTTCATTTGCGTGACATAGGTTTCTATAACGAAATTATAGCAAATCATTACCGTAGGCGAACTAGTCAACTAAAAGGAGATTTTTTATTTGATTATTTCAAAGAAAACCGAACAGAAATGAAATCAATCCCACATGTATCTAACTGGAAGCAATTAAAGCTGCATCTCTCATAATGACAATAACGTGTATTTTCCCTATAAAACTTTTTTAAAGGCAATTTTTAAAGAAGTGCTTTCCACCAAAGCCATTTTTGAAAAAATACGTTCTTTATAAGAGCATTCTTTCGTTCAGTGCAGACCGAACGTATGCGCACCACTGTCATGTCAATTTAAAAAAAATAAAAAAAATTAATCAAAACATTGAGCGCTTGGTCTATACAGAGCGCTCAACGCTCTGCCGCTGATGTGGTACTCTATTGAACGCCACCTTAGCGCTATTATACATCTATAGCTAATGTCCTAAATTACATCTTTTTCTAATCTGGCAAAGAACCTAAAGTCTGCTCCGTTCGAGGCGTTTGGCCTACTTGGAGCTTAAAATCATCTAATTCTATTGTTCTTAAATATGTTTAAGCGTTGTTATGTAATTTCAACAGTATTAACATAAAAGGAATGTTTATGTTAAGTGGATAAAACTCAATATTCTTTAATTAGAGTCTTGAGTTCGAGTTTTGAATGTTTAAAGGAATGCAATGCGAATGGTAATTAATCTTGTAAGAAGTGTAAAATATACCTAAAAACACTGTAAGAAAAAAAAATGTTGTCGATTTATTAAACGGAGCTTGCAAGATGAAAAATAAAAAATATCAGACACCGTACTTGTGAACAAATGATTGTCCAATAATCAATATAAAAGCTATTTATTTACTTTGAGCCTCAAATCTTAAGTTAAAGGGTTTCAAGGTTAGCTTAGTTGTTTGGTTTAACTTTATACTTCCTTTAATTAAATGCCTATTTGCTCTTATACTTAGCGGAGGTTCATACTTTCCACTTCCAAGGCTAGAATTAGACGTAGAATAAAAATATTTACCAAGTAAACATTTTCTATTACCCTCTCTACTGTTTTTTTTTTTAATACCAAATAAACATTTTTTTTTAATTTCCCTACATTGTTAATAAATTCAGCCTTAAAGCCAACGAAACCATTCCTAAAGTATGATGTGAAAATTTATGTGGAAAAGTACTATGTCACATACTTTTTAGATGGCAAGTTTAATTAATTATCACTGGCAATCCAAAAAAATGACTATTTTGCTTGTGTGTGCAATTTTACAACATAGGTAAATAATCAAGAAACTTTATAAAGTATTTTAACTTGTCATAGGCATTCAATGAGTTGTCCCAACTATTTATTTTAATTATAGCCATACAAATGCCCACTAAAATCTTTTATTTTTTATTTTTTTGTATCTTTTGGTTCATTATAGGGTTGAAATAAGAGAGCTTTTGACCAAGGTTTAAAATGAGATTTTGATCAAAAGATATTAACTTATGTCTGTTCAACCCAACCTCCGGTAATAACAAAAAAATAAACTTTATTATTGGACAATATTACTAAGTTTCAATAAAAATTTCATCAATTTCAAATTTAAAAAATTAAATTCCCGAATAGGTCATGCCTACCTCTATGATTGAAATCCGAAGCGTTCACAAACAGGGCTTTTGGGTTCTTCTTTCCTTGAGGAAGGATATTTTTTATTTTTTTATAATATCGCACAAGCGAATAAAAAATTTTTGAATCACGACAATAAATTCATAATATAAGAAAGTGATTAAAACAATTTAATAATTTTTAGACATAATGTTAAAATAACTGTATAAAAGGTGGGCTCGTGTATTATTACCGAATCTTTTGCCAAACATTAAAAAATGAAGAAGAATGACTAAACAACCCTCATTTTTAGATCTTTTTAATCTCATTATTCTTGCTAATCCCTTTATTGAGATGACAGATGACTATTGAGAATAGTTTAAGGTTTTAATACCATAGTTACTAATATTTATTACTTAAAATAAATAGGTAAAATTTTAATATTTAGTTACCTAAAATTGAGTTAATAATTAAGTAATTTTTACTCCACCATTTATAATATTTAGTTATTTTTGTACTTATTAAATGTAAAATTTGACGAAGAAATATTATGATATATTTTGCTGACATTGTATTTACAAATTATTAAAAAATTTAAATCACACAACACAGTGTAATACTAGGTAAGATTTTTGTCATTAGAAAAAATACAATAACTCTCAAGTTAATATTAATTAAAAGTCTTCAAAAAATGGTATATTCTGTCATTACCTCTTAATTATTTTACATTTGTCCCCTTTTATATTTTATGTTTCTACTATTTTATATTTTAATAATTGTTTTCTAGAAAGTTTTGTAGAAAATTTAACAAAAGCTTGTTGTAGATAGTTATTTTATAAATTAATGTGCAAATTTTTTTTCTTTCTCTTTAAATTAGAAAAAAAATTTATTGAGTTAAGAAAATATTATAAATTTTTTTTTATTACTTTTATCAAACAAACATGAAAAAATATTATAATTTTTTTAATTTTCTTATCAATCAATTATTTTAAAAAAATTTTGATTTTCTTTCCAATTAAATACAACCGAAAACATTAAATGTCACGTTATATTCACCAGGGCAACTTATCTTTCGTACCGCAACTCACAAGGATGTTATATTTCTCTCTCATAATTGAAGTACACGAACACGTGGCAAACTAAGAGCATCTATCGTATACTTGCCGGTACACTGTAGCTACAGCTGAAACAGCTAAAACAATAAGGGGGTCCCTCATGTGATGGAGAAATACGAACCGTCGATAATGATTGAGCGGTGGAAGCGCAAAATGCGCGCACATTGGCTGTTTTCTACACTATCGCTTCTCATCATGGAAGTGCTTGAAACCGAAGAGACCGGACCTGACGATTACTCCACTGCATTTAAAACCGGCTCTGATCTCGGACTCCGCGAGATAACAAACCTTATTTAGATCCACGTCTCGAGATTCACAAAGAATGAAATAAAGTATGGATGAAATAAACAAAAAAAAAAAAAGTTGGACCAAATTGTTTCATTTATTTTTTTCATTTTATATAAGTTTGTGTGTTTTTTAAATTAACCTCGACCCTTTTTTATATTTAAAATCTCTATTTTCATCTTCTTTTTTTTTCTCATTCTTTACTTTTCATTTTTCAAATTGGGTATTGCAAATTGTAATACCTAGATGGGTGTGGTATTGCTATTTGCAAGACCCTTGTCAAAAAATTAAAAAAATAAAACAAAGAACAAAATGTACACCTTGAAATGGGTGCATGTACATCACACCTTCTACGGTGGTTGCCAAAGCTCCGAGTGAACCCAAAATGGGCCATGGACTTGGATCTACCAAATAATAAAAATGCCTTTGAGATTCAATCATAAACTACTTTGCCTCGGTTGTATGTAAACCCCCCCACGAAAATGTTTTAGAGTTGTAAAATTAGGATATAGATTGAGGTTAGTTCAAAAATACAAACAACAATAGAAGTTTTAATTACATGTTTATACAGTTTATTTAGCCGCTCAATGTAAAAAGGGTTATACAAACTATATTTGTTAGATGCAAATGTTAACTAATTCAATGACATTTATTTAAAGTACCTTTGTAAACTTAGAAGTTCATTTTTTTTATTTATCTTGCAAATAAGTGATTGCTTTTTAATAAAAGTAAAAATACGATCACAATAGTTAATTAAAATCAATTTTTAAAATTTTTTTACAATGTGTTCTTAACTCAAGTTTATACATATTTTGAGACAAAGTATTATCCGTGCTACTGTAAGGCCTCAAATTAAAAAAATTTTATTTATTATAATTTTTTCTATCCTTGATACTTAATTTTGAGACATCTGTTTAAAGAATATCGAGTCGCATCAGCTACTTTCGTTTCTTTTAGTTCAAGTCTTTATGGCTTATAAAGATATACTTGGTTATTTATTTATTTTTTTGCTTTCATAAAAAGTTTTAACTTTTTTTTTTGGGGTCAGATTTTTAACTTTTGCCTTTTTGTTACTATTAAAAAAAGTTCTGTTTGTTGAACAAAAACAATTACTAGTAAGTTACTTTGTAATCTGAATTAGTTTTTTCAACAATATTTAAGAACTACAGATAGATCTATTTTTCTAACAGGTTCAAATTGCGATTTAAAAATTGAAAAAAAAAATAAAAATTTGTTTACAATTTGCATGTTTTCAAGTGAATTTTCATAAAAACTCTGTCAATTTCACAAACAAAATACACTTATTCATACTTTGTTTTCTTATGAAAAGAGACCTGAAACCGTCCTTCTAGTGCCCTTGCTTTTAAAAATAAAATGATGTTACACTAAGAAAAATACAAACCATTTATACATATAATAAGTGTTTATTAAATAATATCTTCGAATACACAAATATTCTTTTATTTTTTAATTTTTTTTACATATCCAATAGAGTTGAGATTTTAATATTGAAAAACGACATAGATAGTCGCATACATGATACAAGAAACATTATTTATTTATCTTTTTTGCTTAAATTTTGCCAAAAATCATTTGAGTGTAATAAAAGAAATCATACAGTGATATAGCTGTTAAAGCACTTTTTGACGTCATATGTTGATCATTTAAAATTTATGATAGACAAGTCTGGCCAGGGGTGTAAAATTTATCATGCAACGTGGCAACAAACGCGACGCGGACATGGACAACGCTGGTATAAGTGGGAGTTGGTGATCATAACCCTGGACTATATAAACTCCGATTAATTTGTGAGAATCACTTCTCGCTCACTCAGAAGTGACTCTCTGTTGAAACAGAAGCATGGCGGCCGAGAATTGCAACTCTCGGGCCTTTTCATGGCTAATAAAATCATGCTTGCCAAATCCACACCACGAATCTCGCCGAGAAACCGCCTTTCTAACTCCAGTTTCTGTCAAGATTCCGCCGGAAACCAGCCAAAATTCCTGCCGGAAAACATTTAGCTTAGCTACCGATCTTCCAGACGATCTCCTCTTAGAATGTCTGTCTAGAGTTTCTTCGTCGTCTCTCTCCGCTGTTTCTCTAGTCTGTAGGCGGTGGTCTCGGCTGATCGATTCTCCAACTTTCTACGATCTCCGTCGCCGCCTCGGTCATCTC
>JAJIYU010015848.1:0-12459 GCA_030144865.1 Tinospora cordifolia | reverse complement strand
CATTTTAATTTCATTAAACTTATTTATCTTTAATTATTTGACAAAATTTTGGGTTATTACAATTTTAAATTCAAAAGTTTATTTTCCATGTTTTTAACTAATTTAAATTAGTGAGTTCTAAACTTCTAACATTTAATAAAATTATTGATATGTTGGAGAACCATTTTTCCAATCCTAATTAAAAAAATTAATTACTTTAATTTTATTAAATTAATTAATCTTTATATTCAATAATTAATAAATAATCTCATATTAAAATTATTTAATTTGAATTATTAAATAAATTTTCTAAACTAGTTTTCATGATTGACTTATTAAATTTCTATTTGCCTCAATTTCTAAATTTCTAATATCATTTTTGTTTTCCAATCTAAAATCATCTACAATTAAATTTCCTACCATCTAGAATTTAAAATCAAAATCATAAATATTATACCTTTCACTTATGAGTCCGAAACTAGGCATTGTTTATTGCCGTCTTCGCGCGAACCCTTGTTGTCGTTCATTCTTTGCGCAAATTGCAACCATGTACCAGTAGTTCATGCATATTTCTGTTTCAATCCTCTTGCTCGATCATCAAAATTCCAATTGAACAAAAACCCCAAATTGATTTGTTTAAATCCCTCAATGGTGATCCAAACTCCAGTGACTACACCTCACTGTTAAAACATCATAAGCATCCCAAATCATTTCATTTCCTTCATCGTTCGTCACAATTAGCCACTAAACCCGAACCCGAATCACAAGAGTTAAAAACACTATAAACCAACAAATCAATCATCCAAGTTCTTTGTTCATCACGGCACAGATAAGAGAAATCACACACACCAGGATTTAAATCAGAAATTTAACCTAAAATTATACATCCAATCCCCTGTTCTTCGCTCATCCCAAATCATAGCAGCATGACGCACACAGAATTTACATTATAAGTTGTTGTCCTTCACGGTTTCATCACGGTTCTTCCTCTATTGTCATTCCATGGCCAACAATAACGACTTCAACCACACCCCGAAATTTAGACTTTCCAATTTTTTTTTTTTTTTTGCTCTGTTTTCGTTTCCTAGTAGCTGCAACACATATAACTCACAGTCATATCGCCAATCCTCTTCCTTTGCATGGTTTCGTCTTCCTTGTTTAAACACAATGATCTCTTCTTCTTCTTTTCCATCTGGCAGTGGCTGTAACAGTCGGCAGCATTTTCTCTAGTTCCCATCTTCTTCATCTTCATCTTTCCACCATCCCATGGTAGCAGCAGCTGCAACAGCCATTAGCATCAACAAAGCACCATTGCTTTGGTTCTTCTTCTTCCCTTCGTTCGTGCAATGATTCTCCTGAGTAGCAACAACAACACGCTCATGTTCTTCCTTCCTTGGTTGTCTTCTTCTTCTTACCGCACCACCAACACACCCAGCTGCTGCACCTCTCCTTCCTCCATCGTTTCGGCTCAGCCTACCATTCCCAATCATCATCCCCTGCTTCCTACTCATCTCACAAATCACACCACCACTACAGCCAGCACGGTGTTGATTTCCTTCTTCTTCTTCATGCCAGGACTACATCACATCTTCGTGATCTTCTTCATTCGTTTTTGCCATCATCAACCGTTTGCCATCCGTCCCTCCAAGCTCCTCTGTTTTCCATTCATCTTCCATGCATGGCTTCTTCTTCGTTTGAGTAGCAGCAACAACAGAGCATCATAGCTCTGTTTGTCTTTTTTCCCTCTATTCTTCTCATCAAACAACACCACCAATGCCTTCATTTGTTCCTTCTCCTCTGTCTATGAATTTCGGCTAACAACACTTCACAGTTTTGCAACAACAACTCCAAGCAGTAGCAGCAGCTACTTCTTCGCTCCTTGTCCTGAAGCAGCATCAACAACACACCCCCCTCTGTCTCTGCTTCATTAACCAGGTCACCGCCAAACGTGGAGCAACCAGAAAATTCCAGGATTTTCTTCTTCGGTTTCTTTCTTTCACTGCACACTCAACCAGATAAATCTGGTTCTTTCTTCTTCCCAACTTCTTCGTTACGTTTTCTTTCCTTCCACCTTTTTCTTTTTTTCTTTTTTTTTTTTGCTCTTTTTTTCTAATTATTTTAATTTAATTAAAACCTTATTATAAATTTATATTTATATATTCTTCATTTAATCCTTATCATAAGTGTATAAATTTATATATATATATATATATATATATATATATATATATATATATATATATATATATATATTAATCTCTTTGATTTATGGCAATCTTATTATAAGTTTATATGTCTAATAATATCATTATTCTTATTTATCTGTTCTACTTCTTCTATTCTATATATGAATATTTTCTTTTCTAGCTAATCCAAGCTAACATCAAATATCAATTTCTTATTTTTCTTTTTGTTATTTTATCTTATTTTTGAGAAATTATTTGTTTATTTATTGATTTATTCTTCTTTGCTAGTGATGTAGCGCTCTCGCAAAGTTTCAGTGTGTTACAATCTACTCCCCTTAAATAAGATTTTGTCCTCGAAATTTGAGTCAAGTTAATTAGTGTCGACAAGCGGTCCGTCTTTCTATTGATCCACTACGCTTCCGTTGTGCTACTCTGTTTCAACTTATAGGACACTTCCATCTGCAGCCTAGTCCTATCCATTAGATTCATGAATATAGCCAAGGTATTTATCCACCCACATTAACCTTATCATAATACTATGATGAAGGATGTCAGCTTGTTATTCCTTCGAAAACATTTTCCAAAAATAAAATAAAATTTCCTCAAGTCTTTCACATAACTGAGCAATACTATAATAACCACCACCTTCTAATTTCAGACATAACGTCTTCGATTGTCATTGATTGTTTTGGAATAATGTACATCCTATTTCTAGTGGAAAAATTTTGAAGATAGCCTTTTTTTCTGAATTCATGCTAAGAAGAACGATCAATCCACCACTGTTGACGTGATTTAGTATAAGGACTATGATATCCTCACCCAGGTATCATAAGCAACATTCATGGCATTTCGATAAAAGAATTTAGAACTTACCAATAGTCTGGTGTATGCTCTCGCCTGAGATGAACTTGAGCTATTCAAACATTTTCGTTTTCCTTCATCATGTAATATTGCAGTTTCTGTGGTAAACAATTGTAACTTTTTAAAATAAGGTTCTAGCACATATGGCTCAAATAGGTACTTATCTAATAATCATATTCTTATCATTTCAGCCTTAGGTGATTGTGTTCTTACAAATGCCCTATACTAAGAGATCCATGGTCATTATCTAGAATTAACTACGGCAATAATAGAAGGTAGATCATACTGACCAGAAATACCGTGTAAAACTTCCCTTCCAAGAGTGATAGTTGGAACCTTGGAGATCCGGGAATTAGAAGGAGATTATTCGACAGACAACAAAGAATTTAAGCCTCTAAGTTCGGCATTGATGTTTAGGAGAACATTTGCTAAGTATTGATCATTGACCCTTGTTGGGACAATGCATTGAGTCACAATACCAAAATCAGCTAGACCTTTCTTTCATCCCCAGACCGTATATAGTAGATGTTTTCCTCTCTGACAAAAGACAAAGGATGAACTGGGATATTCCAAGAAGTTTGGCTTATATCTGTTCAAACATCCGCTCAACTCGGATAGAAGGAAAAGTTCTCCTAGCCTGAGGGTTCTCTTCGAATATATCAAATGGTTGACCGATGACAATTCCTTTAGCTCTTCACATTTCATAAGATCTCGATCAACTTTAATCAAATTCTAAGTTGATTTACTTTAACCTTCCAATGAGGACCCAAAAGTCTAGCCACTACACTTATTGTCCAATAACCTAAAATATTCTATTTAAATTCCCAGCAAGCCTAAATTCCTTCCATTCTTCATGAATTTGTAAGCTCAAAATCATCCTTCAATTATTTTCTTTCCACCTATATCCTTTCGCGTTTCTTGTACTAGGGTAACTCCAGGTGCATAGTTTTTAAGTTCTCAATTTGTTTCAATTGTCTAGGGTTTATAGTTCTAAGTTGACAACATTTCATCTATTTTTGGGTACAAGGGTTTGGGTATAATACTTAAATAATCAAAGTACATATATAACAAACAGTCATCCAACAACCAAACAAACAATACACGCTAGCATAATGCAATTCTAAAGCCTCCATCTGTGGTTTCAGGTCCATGTACCCCATCCCACACTAGCCCTTCCACAAAGACTTCCGCCCAAAATTACATTACACCCAAACAATGGCGCAAGTGTCTCGATATCCATGACTGCAACTATCCCACCATTCTTAACTGAGCTCTTGGTTAAAAATAGTGCGACAGTGCACCCACAGACATTTCTAAGGCTGACGCAAGCCCCACCATACTGTACCACCCCATCCCAGTACAATATAGTGCGTACAAGTTCAGCCAAAGAAATCAATTACTCACCAAACATGGTCCGTCATTCTCCAAATCTAGGATTTCTCCGTACCCCCAAATCTCTATGCACCCCATCCTACATAGAAACCAGAAATATAGGCTCCTCCCAAACTCGGGTCCTGACCAAACAAGTGTGCGTTCAAACACATTATCAGTCTCTAACCTATGTCCTAAAGCTTTTAATTTATTTATGATCCACTGTACTCCCAGGACAACACTTGGTCTCTACCTAGACCTAGGGTCTCATTACTTCACTTGGCTAATATATCCTTCAGTAGGATTGCCAAGTTTGATTCCATAAAACTTTTATGTCACACAATAACCTGGAATCACACCTGCGACTGTAACTCAAGCGCGTTGGCATCACCCTAGTCTTTTCCTAGACTTCTAGCCACCTAATATTAATTTCTATCTAGTTTTATACAATTGTTTCTCGTGGTACCATCCATTTCGAGTACTGTCACCATAGGTCCTTTTTGAATGATAATGAAACCTTCTAGGGACCTCTAATCAACATAAAGGCTAAACCCTTAGGTACATACTTCCGAAGAAGAAGATCTAACCAGATCAACCCTTCAGGGACTTTTATCTTGAAAGAAGGTAAACTATTAGGGACAACGACCAGTACTCATGTCAACTAACTTGAGTAGCATAACATCACTGACTCTTTTCTAGATTTCTACCCCTACTACCCCTTTCAAAATCATCTTCAGAAAATTTCATTCTCGATGAAATCAAATTTGATAAAATTCGTTTTCAGTGAAAATCAAGTTCAGCGAAATCTCTATTTCAGTGAAAATCAAATCCGGTGAACTTGAATTTAGCCCAGTGTACCATATTACTGGGCTCTGATACCATATTTGTAACACCCCAATTTTTAGCTAGACCTTCGTTCGCGTGTTACCTCACGTGTGGATCGTCGCTTGTTGAAAATCGAGATGCTACTTAAATTTTTCCTCTATCGAAATCTTTTTCTTCAAAATCAAGTTCATAACAATTTGTTCTCAAGTCAATGTCTGGATAAATTTCTTATACAAAAGAAAAGAATTAAAATAATTTCTTGAGACATTCACCGGGTTTCTTAATATAAATCATAAATAATGTAGCGGAAAATACTTTAAAAGCTATCATTAAAACCAAAATTGTTAAACAAGAAAAATCATTTAAAGACAAAACAACTAAAGTTAAAACCAACGTAAATACATTAAAATAATCCAATTCAATACATAAACCATGACCTCCAAGTCTCATATCCTGGACAACCTACCCAATGAGGTGTCCAATTAAAGTGTGAGTCTTCAGATGTAAGTCACAGTACTCTATGCCCAGATATACCTGAAATATAAAGTAGGAGTAAGTTCGAAAGCCCAGTGGATCGTTCCTACACATCACATGCATTATATAGACCCAATCCAAAACATTACAAACACTTTCCAACATTAGGCATTTCAAACATTCATTTGTTTTAGTTACAGTCTAAGACAGGAAGAGGGTTGAGATGCCTCTCGATATTCCCTGTGATCCAATCAAATCTCAGAGGGTCTTAATAACTGTCTAAAATCAGTCATGTCATCACTATCACAGCCTAAGATAGAGTACTTATCGTGACTCGTACCATCTCACAAAGACTTCGAGCTGTCATAGGCAACTCTGGGTGGGAATACCTACGATCCGCCTTGTAGCACAACAATCTCAAGTAGTGACATATAGGAAATGCCACCTCGATTCGCTTTGGGCTCGACAATCATACCTGTATGTGGATTCTTAATAAACCATCGTCTTATTTTAGTTTTACAAACAGTCTCAATCACATCAAGTATCACACAATTCACTATGAAAATAATTCCAATATGTATGTAAGTCAACATGATAATGCGCATGAATAACCAATGGCATTTAAATGCATGTCTTCCTATTTATGCATGTTATAATTGAGTAAATCTAAATGCAAGATCATGTCATAGACTAATTACGCGTGGATTAAACAATACATCATACATCACACATCATTCACATAAGCCAAACAATTTCAACCAATTTCCTAAGAAATTCTCATAACCTAAAACTATTCAATCAAATGCTTTGAATCTTAAATCCGTATAATACATATGAGCAAGGAAGTCACGCCCACCTGATTTTGCCATTTTTCAGGACAACCTTGCTTTCCTTCGAGCTATTCGTAAGAGTCTAAAATTCAATAATTAATAAAAATTCTTAAGTTCTTAATTCATATTAGATCTTATTCAGAATATTTTTAAGCTTAACGATTTCCAAACTAATTATGGAAATCAAGATATTAGTTTCAAATAATTTTGGATCATTCCTAAATTCTAGAATTTTATGCATTCTAATTAAAATAACTTCTAAGTCTTCTAAATTTCCTAAATTTGAAATTATAGCTTTAATAATTTATTTACAATCTTTTTTGTAGAATTTAATTTTTAATAATTCAATATTCACAATTTAAATAATTTATTAATATCATAATTAATTTAATTATGAACAAAATAAGACTTCTAAATATTTTAGGTATAATTTCAGGGCATAAGATTTTCTTAGTTTATTATAAATGATTTTAAATTCAAAAGTTTATTTTCCATGTTTTTAACTAATTTAAATTAGTAAATTCTAAACTTCTAACATTAAATAAAATTATTCATATGTTGGAGAACCATTTCTCCAATCCTAATTAAAAAAAATTAATTACTTTAATTTTATGAAATTAATTAATCTTTATATTCAATAATTAATAAATAATCTCATATTAAATTTATTTAATTTAAAATATTAAATAAATTTTTTAAACTAGTTTTCATGATTGACTTTTTGAATTTCTATTTGCCTCAATTTCTAAATTTCTAATTTCATTTTTGTTTTCCAATCTAAAATCATCTACAATTAAATTTCCTACCATCTAGAATCTAAAATCAAAATCATGAATATTATACCTTTCACTTATGAGTCCAAAACTAGGCATTGTTCATTATCGTCTTTGCGCAAACCCTTGTTGTTGTTTATTCTTTGCGCAAATTGCAACCATGTACCAGTAGTTCATGCATATTTTTGTTTCAATCCTCTTGCTCGATCATCAAAATTCCAATTGAACAAAAACCCCAAATTGATTTGTTTCAATCCTCAATGGTGACCCAAGCTCCAGTAACTACACCTCATGGTTAACACATCAAAAGCATCCCAAATCATTTCATTTTCTTCATCGTTCGTCACGATTAGCCACTAAACCCAAACCCCAATCACAAGAGTTAAAAATGCCATCAACTAACAAATCAATTTTCCATGTTCTTTGTTCATCACGACACGAATAAGAGAAATCACACACACCAGGATTTAAATCAGAAATTTAACCCAAAATTACACATCTGTTCCCCTGTTCTTCGCTCATCCCAAATCATAGGAGCATGACGCACACAGAATTTACACTATAAGGCATTGTCGTTCACGGTTTCATCATGGTTCTTCCTCTATTATCATTCCACTACCAACAATAATAACTTCAACCACACCCCGAAATTTAGATTTTCCAATTTTTTTTTTTTTGCTCTGTTTTCGTTTCCTAGTAGCTGCAACACATATAACTCACAGTCATATCGTCAATCCTCTTCCTTTGCCTTCTTCCTTGTTTAAACACAACGATCTCTTCTTCTTCTTTTCCTTTTGGCAGCAGTTGTAATAGCCGGCAGCAGTTTCTCTAGTTCCCATCTTCTTCGTCTTCGTCTTTCCACCATCCCACGGCAGCAACAGCTGCAACGACCAACAGCAGCGACAGAGCACCGTTGCTCTATCTCGTCTTCTTCCCTTCGTTCATCCAACGATCCTCCTGAGCAGCAGCAACAACACACTCATGTTCTTCCTACCTTAGTTCTCTTCTTCTTCTTACCACACCACCAGCAAGCACCACCAACACACGCAACTGCTGCACCTCTCCTTCCTCCATCGTTTCGGCTTAGCCTACCATTCCCAATCATCATCCCCTACTTCCTACTCATCTCACAAATCACACCACCACTACGGCCAGCACGGTGTTGGTTTCCTTCTTCTTCTTCACGCCAGGACTGCAGCACATCTTCATCATCTTCTTCATTCATTTTGGCCATCATCAACTGTCACACCCCAACCCCTAGACCGGACGTCGTGTCTTTCAATCTGAGGCCTTGTCATCGGGCGTCGCCCAGCTCCATGCTCGGCGCGTCGTCCGCCGAGGCCCCGGGCGTGCGACAGTTATCATCATCTATCTTTCTACCTCTATACACGAGGTTTAAATCATTTCTTTAATTTGAAATAACCATTTTATTCATGCTTCACTAAGCAGTTAGTTTCAAATCAAATCCACCGGATGTTCAAAATCATATTTGTACTACAAATCAAGATAATAGTAGCGGAAGCATTTCTTTCGGATCAAATCTTTCTAAATCATTGAACATTGTTTAGCAGTACTATAACTAAACATCATCAGTTTATGAATTAAAACAAAATAGTGTTCAAGTTGGTAAAACAGTCCTGTATATACATATACAAAAATATGATACATGGTCCTCTGGCCCAAGTTCAAACATACATCGTAAAAACTGTACAAAACAGAGAGATAGTTTAACAAAAATATCACTCTCTCTCACTATACATCCTCCAGTCTCCAGTCTGCATCCTCATTGAGCGCTGGGCTCATGAGTACCTGTAAAATAAAAATGGGGTGAGCTCGAAAGCCCAGTGGATCTCCCCTACACATCAATAGCATTATACAAACGAGCATATGAAACATGCAAACAGTTTCAAATCGTTGGGGGCGTTTCAAACACTTAGTCAGTTTATTCGTTGCACTCTAATATCAGGAATTTACCATCTAATATTAGGAATTAACCGAAAGAGTGAACCACCCTCGGTATCCCAATTGTGGTCCTGAACATAATCAGGCACGACATCTTTATCAAACAGAAGTCTACCTATGAGACCACGACCCAAGAAGATACTAAAACCAAGGGAAAAATCCTCATGACTTTCCAAATTCGAGGGTTTCATACAGCCGCTCGCAGTTTGGCCTAGTTGGGGATACCCACGATGACGTCCTGGGACATCCGGAGAACCTCAACGCGATGTGCCACTAGTGCCCGTCCATCACCCCGGTACGTGGAATTCTTAATAAACCTTTAATGTTCTTTAGTTTCACAATCATAGTTTTCATTCCACAAAACATACAAACATGCTTATTCAAATGCTACCTAAGCAAAGAAAGCAAATAATTACCAAGCTGATCATAACATCCTAGTACTAAAAAGCAAGTAACTAGACATTAGGATATCATGTAAATCAATCCACCCAAGACATACATCCCTAGCATGATACTAAGTACAGGAATTTAAACATAGATCATATTCCGTATCCTACGTCCGCATAATACTAAAGCATGAGGAAGAGATAATCAACCCCACCTGTACACGCCGAAACGCTGCTGGATCGTAGCCCCTTGCACAATAGTCCAATATCGTCACTTTGCATCATTAGATGGTAATGATACATTATTTTGGGCCTTTAATACACATCTAACCTGACCCTAAGGGTCCGTTATCGATCAGTCCTTTAGAGTGTACCCAAAACACTCCAAAACAACATCCAAGTCCATTAACTACGGTCAGTATGGTGTGGACCACGGTCTACACACAATTTCTCACCCAATAGTGGGATTTCATACGTGTACACCATACTTGTGATTCCTTATCCAGTTTAACACTTAAATCTAGTGTATTGGACGCCCCACAATCATTTAAACACATAAACTAACTAAAGAATGGTTGTTCACATTGTTTATTCGCCGAAATCCATTGATCAAGCCTCAAAAAGGGGATTTTATTTCAATGAAATCAATTCCTTCATTTCTACCACCATACAACCATCCTAAATCCATCATACTAGTGTCCAAACACACATACAATTGAAATGAAAAGGGTTTACTACGTTTGGCTTGGTTTTTAGCCAGTAAACCCGCACACAAGGTTCATAAACGAATCTTTATCACTTTAATTCACTAACCATTAGTAGCTACTCATGTATGAGATTAAATCTTAAAGGAAACTCAAAGAACTCACATGTGAATCACCCTTGTCACTCCTCTCCAAAACCCCAGATCATTTCAGTGCAGAATGAGAAAATCAGAGCTTGAAACCTCTATATAGCTCGCACACGGACCGCGGTCGACGTCAGACAGACCTCGGTCCTTAGACAGATTTCTCTTCATGGACCTCAATTTTTACTTTATTGACCTCGGTCATCCCTTTATGGAGCGCAGTCGACACTTTACGGACCGCGGTCACCCATGTGACATAGTTTCTATTCTTCTGCACTTTTCCACTGATGACCGCAGTCTTCCCATAAGGACCGTGGTCCACAGTGTGTTTTTGCACTTTTCATGGATTTTTCTCACCATGGACCGTGGTCGGCATCAGACGGACCGCAGTTGGCAGTGTGATGTCCTATTTTTTAACGCTCTTTTTCACACATTTCTAACTATCCGAATGTTCTAATATATTTTATCTTGATTAAATAACATATGATGATCATTAAAAACAAGTTTCCAATCATTTTTATAGTTATTTAAAATTTTTTAAAAATTCATATTGACGTAAACACATTATAAGACCTAGGGTGATTACAATCTACCCCCCCTTAAAAGAAATTTCGTCCTTGAAATTTAAATGAAAAGTACCTGAGCAATGTGTCCAATCAATCTGTCCTGGCGAAGAGATCTGGGTATTTCTTCTGCATCTCACTCTCAAGCTCCCAGGTCGCTTCCTCCAGGTTATGATGCCTCCACAGGACTTTGACTAAAGGAATGTCCTTAGTCCTGAGACTCTGCACCTTACGATCAAGGATCTGCACTGCTGGTTCTTTATAAGTAGCATCATTTCGAAGTACGATCTCGTCCAGATGTAAAACATGAGATGGGTCTGTTCGTACTTCCGGAGCATCGAAACGTGGAACACATTATGCACTAAAGACAATCTATTCGGCAAATCTAGCTCATAAGCGCATGCACCAACCCGTCTAATGATCTCAAATGGACCAATGTACCGTGGTGCTAGCTTCCCCTTCACTCCAAACCGTCTGATTCCCTTCCGTGGGCTGATCTTCAAACATACCTGATCACCGGTCTGGAACTCTAGAGGTCTTCTCCTCTTGTCAGCATAGCTCTTCTGTCTGCTCTGTGCTGTAACTAATCTCTTATGGATTTGCTTCACCTATTGGTTCATCTACTCAATCAACTTGGGTCCAGTGAGTACTTGGACTTCAAACTCTGCCCAACAGGATGGTGATCTACAGGGTCTGCCGTACAGTGCCTCATATGGTGCCATCTTGATGCTTGCCTGATAACTGTTATTATATGCAAACTCGGCAAGATGTAGATGCTTACTCCAATTTCCTCTGAAGTCTAGGGTACATCCTTTCAGCATATCCTCCAATATCTGTATGACCCTCTTTGACTGTCTATCAGTCTGTGGGTGAAAGGTTGTGCTCATGGTCAATCTGCTCCCCAATTCCTTCTGTAGACTCTGCCAGAAATGAGACATGAATCTGGAGTCTCTATCTGACACTATAGTATTGGGAACACCATAAAATCGCACAATCTCTCGCACAAAAAGCTCTCCCAGCTTACTCACTGCATTAGTAGATCGAATAGGTAGAAAATGTGCCACCTTAGTCAGTCGATCTACTATGACCCAAACGGTATCTTCCCCCTTATGACTTCTCGGCAAGCCGCTAACAAAATCCATCGCTATACTGTCCCACTTCCATTCAGGAATCGGAAGTGGCTGTAATAAACTCGATGGTTTCCTGTGCTCGGTCTTGACCTGCTGACAAGTCAGACACCGTGAGACATATGTAGCAATGTCCCTCTTCATGCCTCTCCACTAGAAAGTTTTCGTCAAGTTCTGGTACATCTTGTCACCCCCTGGATGCATAGTGTACTTACTCAAGTGTGCCTCATCTATTAGGGTTCCTTTGGCCTGTCCAGAACTGGAAACACATAGTC
>JAJIYU010015847.1:0-12438 GCA_030144865.1 Tinospora cordifolia | reverse complement strand
TATATATAACATGCCGATTTCAGATAAAGAAGATTTATTTTATAATGAATTTAAAAGTTATGCTAAAATATTGATCGAATTTATTTTATTAATAAAAGTTTTTAAATATAATTTTCATTGAAAATGAGTAAACTAACCAAAAAAAGTTGCAACTTGAACACATTTTTTTTTAAAAGGTAATAATAACGGGGAGCAAAATTATTTTTTTAAGTAGTTATATGTAAGAATAGTAATAATGGGGAACGACAAAGATGAATTCAATAAAAAAAAAATTAGGGTGAAAAAAAATTGCTAAAAACCAAAGTTTCCTTTTCAATTAAGATGGGTGACATTAAAATTTTTATATTAGTTTTAAGATTTTTTGGATATTATTGAAAATATAGCACAATAAGTTTAAGCATGAAAAAAATAAAGTATTTTTATTATATCTGATATAAATTTACACATTCGAACAAGAAAAATCGAATCCTATTTCCAAGCATGTTTGGCAATTTATTATAAAAAGTATATCTTTAATACTTAAAATAAATAATTTTCAATTAATATTAAGAAAGAAAATATACTTTTTACTTTTAAAAAGAATAACACAGAATAAATTAAGGCTCAAATGAGTAGGAACGCACCTTTTTCCAAGTGAAAGAGCTTTCGTGGCAGCCATTACGTTCTCGATGTCTTCTTCTCCTTAATTTCCTCCCATAAGAAGTTATGCAGCTCATTAACCTGACATGTATTTATACGATCTACAATCTGTGTATACGCGCACACGCAAGAATGATGCTTCAAGGCTGATCATCCTCCGTGATAGGACTTGGATTATGTTTCCACAACCATACGAATTAAATACTTCAACGATGACATGTTTAATCAAATAATATACATTCTTTTAAAATTTAGTGGGTGAACAAGTTGTAGTCATGGTGTAGTTGGTCAAATGTGAATAGTAGCTCATACGAAATTGAGGTTTCAATTCACCGACAGCATGAGATGTCACATATGGCCAACTATTTAATTTATGAATATATACTTTTGTTTTCACATTGACCTACCAATGTGTGGGTTTATTTATTTTTAGTTATTTGGTATTCAATTTTTTAAGAAATTTAGTTTCTTTTAAAATCACCTTGACTTCAGCATCTTCGATGGATGTCAACCCCCAGGTCGTTGACTAACGGGCCCGGCCACATTCTTATAATAACACCCATCCGACTATGATATATATATTTTTAAATATATAATTAAGGATAGCTTGTTATTGTGTGCATAGAATTATTTCAGCTTTAAAATAACTTACATAATGTGACTGTGCCTTCAAGCCTATTGTTGCAGGAGAAAATGTCACAATTTTATTTGAAAATATGCATATTGTTTAACATTTTAAAATATGTTCACAGTAAACAAAAAAAGGAAATATTTAAACAAAAAAGTCAATTAAATTATTATATTTTGATCTTCATTCGAATTTGGATAATGTAAGTGATGGTAGGCCAGGAAATGTTAAATTATTATATTTTAACAGTGCCGGTCCAATAATATTGGGGGTCAGTTCAAAGCAGTAATTAGAGGCCCCAAAAATAAGGGTTAAATTAATTTATAATTTTTTTTAATTATATATATACACGGGCTTTTGAAAATAAGGGGACCCAAGGGCGACGGGGGCCCAGGGCCGTCGCCCTTCGGGCCCTGCCTCGAGGCCGGCCTTGCATTTTAATTATAATTGAAACTAAGATAGCTTGGATGGTTATTAACGTAGACTTTTTGGAAAAAAGATCTTAGGGTGTCTCTAAAGCTTTCGCTCAACATTGAATAAGCACTGAACTGGTCAGATTAAGGGCATCTGACCAAACACTTAATGGCGTTCAGTGTTTCGTTTTTACCAAACGCTCAACATCCCCTTTTCTTTTCTTTTTTCTATTTTTTTAATATTTAGTTCGTTTTTTATTTTAATTTTTTTTCAAAAATATATAAATACAATTCTAATAAATTCTTATAAATAATATAATTTATAAATATGGTATAATTTTTAATAATTTAAATAATATTTAAAAAATAAAAAAATGTTATTTAAAATTTTCAATAAATAATTTTTACAAATTTAAATCATTACATATGATATTTATTTAAGTATGAATAATTTAAATTATATGTATTAGGAAAGAAAATATATATTTCATAAATTAAATATTGTAAATAATTTAAATGATTGATTAAAGTAATTGTGGATTCCATACAGTGTAATCCAATAAACTATTAACCATTAGATGAGATAATTTAATAGATAAAAGTTTAATGAGTTGCTACTGTAACAAAAAACATTACGCTATTGAATGATATAATCATTAAAGATGTTCTTAGGTTATAAGTTTTAAATAAAGTATGAATTTATTAAAATTTTTCTATTCATTGGAATTGGAGAGGGCCCTGCTATCTTACAGATCTACAATACTTTGACTTGAAACTAGTATTACACTCATAAAAGAAATTACGAGGATATATACAATCAAATGTTACACTACAGGTTTTAGGGCCTAATCACAAACACCATAATGAAATGGAACTCACCTAAGCTACTTAATTGGAACGTGAGAGTCTACCAAATTTAAATAATGCCCTTAAATTAAAATTTTGAGCTTACGGACATTGCTTGCATCTGTCATTTTGCGACTGCAATTTTAATTGTATTTTGCGCCTGCCAATACAATTAAATAAACTTATGTCAATTAACAACTATTAACAAATTTCACACAAAATACCAACCTGCCAGAACCACCACTACTACTTAATGAACACCACTAAAATAAAAGAATACTTTAATTCGTATAACCCCCAGCTCTTGATCTTTAAGCTGCTTGATTTAGTCCTAAAAAAAATTAGAGGTAAGCTAATGTCTAGTGGATTACCGTATATTTTTTTAAATTTTATTTATACTGAATAATTACATCAAGTTAAGTTAGATAGAAAATAAGTACATTATATTTTGTTATAAACATTAGTTTATTTTAAATGTCTTCTTTAACCATCTAGCCGGGTTATGAAGCACCCAAGGTGGAATGACCTTTTCCTTGAAAGTTCTATGGACCAAAGTCCGAAAATAATTGTCATTGTAGCATAAAACTTGACCTTTGCAGTTTTTTCAAGCGGACACTTTCAAATAAATAAAGTTTTTTCTTTTTTTTTTTTTTTTTTTTGTAAACTAATCTCTCTTTTTTAATTAAAAAGATTAATTACATTTACGCGAGTTTCAAAATTGAATATTGATTAATAGTCAATCTTATCTTTTCTCCCACCTTTGTAAGACTAAAGCATAGGCATCTTTCCCTATTATAAGAAATTTATAAAAGGTAACTATTTCATTTTAATAGATTGTTATGTTTTTAGTATATCTTTAGTGAGACAAAAATAAACAAAAATAAATAAGTATCTATTACATGTTAATATCATGAATTCAACACAAAGCAAATCAGAGAAAATACAACATGACATAGAATCATATATACATAATATAACTTGACATGAAAATAATTTTAAAAAATCATGCTTAGTTACACACATCTAACATGACAAGACACAATTACTTAGAAAAAAAAAACAAAGACAAAAATATGTATGCCCTTGTTGCACTACATCATCAATTGTCATGCTTACCTCAATTCGTATAATTTCTAATTTAACAAATCTCTTCTATGCCCTTGTTGCACTTATATTAATTATGTATGTTAAGCTTACCTGCATGTAGGGTTACATACTTGCTTATACATATGAATGGATATGATATATTATACCTTCATAAACTATATCAAATAATAATATTCATGGTCTTTATTTTACATAATAGTGTATTTATCAATATTATACGTTACATATGTTACCGTATTCGGTAGGTTAATTGCTATATATGGTTTTGCAATTATGATTTTAATGAGATATGAATGGGTGTTGGTATATTATATGTTACATAGGATATAATGAATGACTATATGCACATATTTGTCGACATGTAAGTACCTTTGTACTTATATAGGAGTGGTACTGTTGGTTTCAGTGGCTATTGTTCATTGTGAGATTATCACATTGAACAATCAATTACTTTATATAATATATATGGTTAGACCTTTGTGACGAACCATTATTTGCAAAAGAGAAGGCGGTTTGGCTGTGGTGGCGCTGTTGTATAAAGAGGAGACAAAATAAAAGAGGGACAAACGAGAGCAGAAGGGACACAGGGAAGAAGAAAAAAAATAAAAATAAAAATAATAAGCTTTGCTAGCATCATGTAATTGATGACGTAGTAACCGCTGTGTTATATATGTAAAAAAAAAATACAATATTACGATAATTAAAAAAAAAAAAAAGAACTGAAAGAGGAGAGAAGCTCTCTGTGCTGAGCTCCATGCTTTCTTCCGGTATTCACTATCACGTCTCTTGAATTGAGATTAAGAAAATGTAAGAGGAATAATGCCTGTGTATATAGTTTTTAATTAGGTTTGAATTAGAAATCAATTAAGTTATGAATTTGACTACAAGTTTCTAATTAGAGTGTAAGTATAGGAGACCTAATTCGTAAAGATTTATTGTGAAAAGGATCATTTGTGTTAAGTTTTTATTTTAATATATTTCTAATTTGAAGATGTAATTAGCTTGTTATTTAGAAATTTAAATTTATTAGATTGGGTACACCCACACACACACACGCATATATATATATTGTCAGGACCTTTTTTTAAACTACTTATGGGCGGCCTGATCGACACAATAATCAGTTAAGTCAACTCTCTAATCAAACTTGCTGACTACTGTTAAGCCTCGCTATCAAATCATTTATAGTATTCAGAGTGTAATAATAAAAAGATAAGCAAAATAATGTAATATCAATGAAAGTCTTTATCATCATTTATATTAACAGAGTCCAGTTCAACTTTATATTTTTTAAAACTTATACATATTGATTTAAAACACAAAAGTAACAAAAGCAATAAAACAACCTACTATTGACTATAAGAAAGCTCATGCGATCACCACGCCTTTCACCTTATCTACACCAAATGAACTTGAAATGTTAAGAGTGGTGAGCTCGATATCTACATAAGTGTAGTGAGTAACAAGAAGATATATCTACTTAAGTCTAGCATTCTACATGCAATGCAACACACAAAATTCATAATCATTAATTTAAAATTGCAACAACGAATAGCACACACAATCATTAACATATAAAAATGTAATGACCTAGTATGTCATAAAGAATGTCATGTTCCAAGGGTCCAGTATCTAAACTCGACACCCTTCTTTCAGTTTAAGGATCCTTTGGTCATACTGCCATTTCTGGACAGACGTGACTGTCGTTCATGCCATATTGTCATATCATTGACGATCGTGGCCCACCAACCAAGTGGCACAGTCACCACCCACGAACTAATCAAGTGCACTATGCATCACTCTAATTATATCAATAGAGTGTACCAACGTACCACAATTATTTCAAGACTATCACGATTCAATGTCCACACCTTGGAACCTCTCATCCTTAGGCCAGGTCGACACATCTGAAGATTCGTACTCTTATCTCAATGCAATATGCAATGCATGTAACAATCAATTATACAACATCCATAAGTAGAATAAAAGGTTAAGTACATAAATCAAATTACTACTCACAGACCAACTTGGCCTTTAACATTCTCCCCGTCGTCGTTTGCGTCACCTCAATATCAAGTTATGCAAAAATCACGTATTCACTTAATTTTCATGCTAAGACTAAACTCACTTTTTTTTTCTATAGTTAATAGGTCAATCAATGGGGTTGACTTGATTAAACTTGTACCATTCGGGTCAACACGACCAACCCTTGATAATTAGGTCCATTCAATTGATTGTAAGTCATGCGGTTAACTTGAAATAATGTAGTCTAGCTTGGTTAAACTTGGTCAACTTTAGTAAAACATGGCCGACTCTAGACATATGCTGATTGCAATGGTCACCCAAGTCAAACTGGTCAAAGAGTGCAAATTAACCATTAGATCACTTAAGCCCCTATTGTAAACACTTAACCAATTTTTCAAGTTGCACACCTATCTGCATAACATATTTCCTGATTTTCATGTAAACTTTTTGTCTATCCATTCTCACCAAAATTTCCAAATATAAACTAAGGTTATCAAGGAATCCACAAAATTTTGTTTCGTCCAATTCTAAGTTGGTTTGACAAGAGGCATGCCCTATCTGAATCTGTCGAGAATAGAATAGTTCATGAAAATTTTACACATTTCCCCTACCAACCCTTTGATTTTAAGGACACCAACGTTTTTGGAAATTCTAGACTATAGCTTCGCACCAAATTTCAAAGCATTTGGATACCCCTAGATATTTTTTAAATTCATGGACAATATACGAAAATGTGATTAAAAAATAGTCATATTTCTTGAAGCAATCTACTAACTATAGTACATCCAAATTGCTCACCAAAAGATAATCTAACAATTGGATCATGTGAGTTACTTAATCACATTTCTAAAACATGAAAAACAGTAAGAAAATCCTTCCTAGAAATATGTTGACATCACTAATTTATTTGCTTAATCATGCACAACTTTATTAGCAAACCACTATGAACACTATGCAAGTTAATCCAATTTTCCAGTAATATAAACTTATAACCCAACTTGCTTAAATAATGAATTCATACTTAGGATATGTTAGCATGCTCAAATGATCATAAAACCCCCAAGAAGTTCCATGGTAAGTAGGATTTATAAGCACACCTCTCATCCACAAACAAAGAGAAGAAAATCATCACATCTCTCATAACCCACTCAAAATTTCATTAATTCAACTCCATAAAGATCTTAAGGATGATTATTTACCTCAAATATATAAATTCCAAGCTCTAATAGGCATCCAACAACTATGAACAAGTCATTACTTTGAAACATCATGCTTAAGAGGTATGTGATTATCCTTGGAGTAAAAATTATTTTTCCCTCTTAGCTTAGCTTCTAATTCCCACTTGTTTATTGTATTTTCAAGCTCAAAATAGTTCTCTAATGGAGTTAAGGTTCTTGGAAAAGAAAGTTGCTAAAAAAGTAAAAATAAACACAAGGAAAAAGATGATGAAGTGGAGTGTTCATCTACTAAATTGCTCATTAAATAAACATGTGTGCTTGCTAGTTGACATAATATTCTTGCCACTTGACAAACATTCAATGATCTTACTTATCAATTACATCACTCCAAAGAGTCCAGATAGATGTCATGTTGGTGATCCCTTCATAACCCATTCATTGGTCCTAATAGAAACACAAATTTTATTTTATTTGTCTAATTCTTCTTCTTCCTTTTTTTTTTCTTTTAAATCATAATTTCTCTCTTTATATGTGTTCATCTAAATCTATATATTTAGTTATTTATTTATTTCTTTCTTCATTCACTCATCCACCCAACTATATATTATTTCATTAACTAATGTACTTATTTATTTATTTATTTATTATTGTTATTTATTATTATTTTATTAATTAATGCATTAAATGTGTTATACATCAATTAGTATTTATTATATTATATTTTTTATTAAATGCAACTCATTAATTTATACAATTGTCTTAAAATCATGTATTTTTATTTATAATTCATTAATTCATACATGTTGAACCCGTCGACTCAATATCTAAAATACGGGTCGTTACATATATATTTATATATAATTTTATATGTTTATATATATAATTGACCCTATGAGGAATTAAAAAAAAAAAGAAAAAATACTATTTTTTTCTTACTATATTTATTTTGATGTAATTTTGTTTGTTATAGTTTTCCCTATTATTATTATAATTATTAGCACAGAAAGAATGATCTATTTGGAACAAACATTACATGTTTTTTTTTTTTCATTTAACAATAACAATGGGTAACCTCTTTTCCTTTGAATGACATTCTGAAGAAATGTACTTCACCACAAGGTATTGTCTCAACAAATAAGTGAAAGTGATTGTAGAAGTGAAATCCTAATATAATTCAATATAAGAAAGAAGAATATCATGTAAATACCATGGAATATGATTTGATCTTATTCATGGGTATTCCGTAAATATCTCATTCCTAAAATAAAAAGTTTGAAAAAATTAGAACTTTTTTGGAGGAAGAATATGAGATCTTTTTTAGTAACCTGTTATAATAGGAAAGTCCTATATATTCATCAAGTTGATAAAATTCATGGTCGTTCCCGTGGATGTCACTCATAATTTATCATTATTTTTATCTTTAGTATTATTAACTTTTTTCTTACTTGTTATAACTAATTTATGCATATTTCTCAATAAGCATTTTTTAATAATTAATTCATCTTAAATTATATTCTCACATTTTTTTTAAAACTTTTGACGAGTCTAATTACATTATCATTGTTCATTTAAATTACCTCAAACACGATCGATAACTACATATGTAACGACCCGAATTTTTATGACAAGTTGACATGACGTATGAGTATACAATTATGTATTGTACACGTACATATATGTATAAATACTTTTTAAGTAATATATATATATATATATGTATACGAGGTTCGCGAAGAAGAAATACATAAATTTTAAAAATACTACATAAATATAAAAATGTCCGGAATCATGATTTAAATGTTTATTACAATATTTATTAAAGAAATAAAATAAATCATGTTGCTTTAAGTTGGAAAAAAAATCAAAAAACGAAAAGGTTACTTATAGGAGCCTTTTTGAACTGATTTCGAAAAAAATGGGGAACTGGGCAAAAATTTTCTCTATGAATAGTAACGGTGAGTACTGTTTATATGATTACTGTTCATCCAATTTTTAATCGCAGAACAGAGAACGAAAAACAGAAAGAAAAATCGTAGATCAGAGCATCCGATTTTAGTAACTGAAGATCCGATTTTTGCCCGGAGATAGTCAAAATGATTCAGATAAGATCTAGAGCAATCTTAAGTGACTAAGGTAAGATTTTGAAGCCTTAAACTCGTTCAAATCAATCCCAATAGGGTAATAACATCGAAATCGCAAAATTGATCGGCAATTTGGGGTTTTGACGCATGGAATGATCTGGAGCGAATTGAGCTCAGATCTTTCTTTTAAATCGATAAATTAGTGATTCTAGATTAAATTCTAGAAGTTTTGACTGTTCATTTGCAGTTTTTGACGGATCTATGAGTTTTTGAGAGAATTTGGAGTTTTGGAGGGTGAAAATCCTTTGGACAAGCATAAAACTCGATCTGGTCGACGTTTGAGATAACAATCAGAATTAAAGTTGTTCTATTTTAAATTTGAAAGAAATTAAATATAATTTTGTATGCTGATGTAGTGAAATAGAAAATCCAAATTTTTGAGGACCTTTTTTATAAGGAAATTTATGTGGATGAGTTTTTGATGGTACTAAAATCCAATAAAACCTTAATTGAAACTCATATGAGTGTAGAGAATAAAAATACGTACCTATCGACACCAAATTCGTAAATTTTGGATATCAATTCGAATTTTGGTGAGCGATTGACCCATAAGGTTATTTATTGAAAATGAAAATTTTAATCAAAATAAAATTAAAAAACTTATGTTTTGATATTTTCTGCTATAGAATTATTTTATATAAGCAAAAAATATAATATTAAAGATTATTAAGCATATTTGAGTTAATGTGTACTAATAAGTGGAGTTAAATGAATATATTGGGTCAAATAAGAGCTGTAAATATGTGAAAAATGATTTATAAAATAAATTTAAATGAATTGAATTTGATTTGATGTATACGAAATGATTGTTGGTAATAGGCTTATATTGATGTTGTGGAGAGAAAGTGGTATTGAATTTGCCGCCATTTAATGCATAAAATTATGAAAATGCCCCTAAAAAACCTTAAAAAAAATTTGGGCTACTATATTTTATCATCCTTAAAGAAAATTTTGTCCTTGAAATTTGCTTAGAATTGCTCGAGGTTGTTACATGAAAAGTTATCTATTCTATGGTGACTCTAGATTATAAATTTTAAGTTCTCAAAATTAATATGATCCTAGTGCTTCATTATTTAGGTTCTCATTTTGACAATTTTTAATTGTTATTGGGTAAAAGAGTTGATGCTGAAGCATACAATAAGCAAATTAAACATGCAAACAAGTAAATAAACAAATAATAGTGCAATGACATGTTATGCCAACTAAAGCTTTCTAAGTACCCTCTATGCCCACTCAGTACCATACTAGTTGTGTCGTGACCCCTTTTCAGGTGACGTCACGACTGATACAAAATTCTCAAACATGTCAAAACAGTGGCATATCAGAAAAACCCTGTAAACCTTCTCAACCAAATTACCAATTTCTCTGAAAAATTTTGATAGAGTTTCTTCTAAAAATATAATATGTCACCAAGTTCAATTCACCTGATAGATCACAGTCAATATACAAAAAGCACATATTTCTTCATTTAGATAACCATACATCCACAAAAATCTATAATTTGTTCTGATGATACATTTAGATAATAACACATTTATATCTATTTTCTAAAATAGTAATGTAACTAATTATTATAATTTTCACATACTATTAACTTTAAAAGAATCTAATAATAATTTTACATCATCTTTCCTTTTCCCTTTCTGTTAGAACCTGGAAAAAATAATGGAAAATAGAGTGAGCAAACAACAAGCTCAGTGAATAATCTGACTTATGGTATTATACAACCATCATATGTATAAAATATGTGAAATAAAACAAATTCAAATCACTCGCAAAATAAAATAAATATAACATATATGCATAAGGTAATGTATGAACATGCACTCAATTTCAATAATGCGCAATCTTTTAAAAATATGAACCATCTCCCTCCTTCCAGATAACAAAGCGAATCTGCTCCTCACCGTGCCAATGAGGAGTGCACCGGACCTCTAGTTATCCAATTTTTTATTCATTTCTATCTCATTCATCTCATGTCAGGAATGCACCAACCAAGATTATCACAATGGTCAATTTTGTGAGTCTGTTCCCTGAGATTATTACTAATAGAAATGCTGTCATGTCAATAACCTACTTAAGTTTGTAATTGACATGCTAAAATTCATTAAAACCATTTCATAAGATTTAAATAAGCATGAAATACAATATATCATTCTATTTAAATAAAATCAGATATTTTAATATAATATCAATGTCAAATATAATGTCATAAGTAAAGATTACCTACAAAATTACTGTCTAGCGAGTTCCTATTATCCAATAATAATTTTTCTTCATAGCACCAATATAATTCTTTACTAAAAATTATTTTATGTGCATCAAATCAATTTCCACTAATTTAAATTTAATTTTTTTAATAAATTATTCTCAACCTATTTATAGGTTATACTAAACCCAATATATACATTTAATCTCATTTATTGGTGCATAATAATTTTGATATGCTTAATAATCTTTAAGATTATTTTTCTTCTCATATAATATATTTTTATAGCAGAAACTAGTAAAAATAAGCTTCTCCAATTATATTTATAATTTTTTAAAATTTTGATAAATAACCTAATTGGTCAAATATTCACGAAAAATTCAATTGATATCCAAAATTCACTCATTTGGTGTAGATGAGTACGTATTTTCATTTTCTACATTCCTATGAGTTTCAATCAAAATTTTATTGAAGTTTAATATACCTAAAAGCTTATCCAAGGTTATCCAACTTTAGGTATTTATTTTGGAGTGTACAAGACAAACAAATGAAATCTAACTACATATTTGGGATCTACGCATCCTCAGGAGTGTTTTGGTATAATTTTTACTGAGTTTTACTCATGGTGGGGAAATACCTCATTTTGGATACTATTATAAAATACCTTTAGGATCGTGTAAAATGGGAAAATACCCCATTTTACACTAATTACACCCTTAGGATCGTAGTACGTGGCTTACTAAGCATTTTGTAACTAAGATTGAGAAAAATTACTTATCTGTGCATTGAATCCCTCGAAAAAGTGAATTTTCTTTCTTTTTGTTCCTTTTTTTTTCGTTTCCTAAACTGTTATACTTTGGAGATGCGAGGAAATGAAAAAAAAACATAAAAGGAATTTGAAGAAGATAAGTGTAATAAACCAAATTTTTATAACGCGTACACGTCGAAAATATATTTTTAAAAACATTAAATAAATATAAAAATGTTCGAAAACATGATAAATATTCGTTATAATATTTATAATTAATAGAATAAATTACATTGGTTATTTTTAATATTGAGATTTTTCAACGCATAAATAGTGAAAATAAATTTTTAAAAATATTAAATAAATATAAAAATAACTAGAAACAAGATTTAAATGTTTATTAAAGAAATAAAATAAATCATGTTGGTTCAAGTTGGCGAAAAATCGAAAACTAATTTTGATAGTTATGGGGGGTTTATTGAACTAATTTCGGAAAAAAAGGGG